>JAOQML010026842.1:0-25946 GCA_027568935.1 Erythroxylum urbanii | reverse complement strand
CCTTAAAATAAAACATGCACATGACTTTTTTAATGAAGCACATGCACACTTAACACAAATCAGCCCATGAAAAAGTCCAAAAGAAGTCTACACGTCCTTTACAAGATAAAATAAGCCTAAACCCATCGGTTAGACTTGTGCTTGTGAAAATTGGTTAAGTATTAGCCCTCTTGGTTTGATTCCTCCAATGTGCACACATACTTAGGCGTCTCCCTAAGCTCTTCCCCAAGTTTGATCAACAAAACTTCTTGAAGTTCTTGTGAAAAAGCTTGTGCATAAATATGAAATTGTGACTTGAGCTTGTTGGAGCGTGACCTTGTAATCAGACCCATTGGCATCCTTAAGTCTCCATTGTCTTTGTAAGTTGCATCAATGGTGGAGAAATAAAATGATTTGCAAAGTTATGGAATGTCATAATCATAAATGGTGTTTGAGTGTACCTATGGATCAATGTTATTTACACACTCTTTGTCCAAGGTTGCCATTAGACTGCTCAGTTTCTAAAGGGAATGATGGTTGATTGATCATGAGTAAAGGCATAGAATTTTAACTTCTTATCATGGTTTTGAAAGTTATTCCTCTTTTCTCATAACTATTTGTTCTTGGGAAATATAGAAAATGAGTATGTGTTTTAGCTTGTGACTTTGATTTTGATAATTTGCCCGAGGACAGTCAAAAGCTAAGTGTGGGAGAAATTGATATGTATTTAATTATTGATACATTTATTCCATGACACTTAGTAATTAATGCTTTAAAATGCTTAAGAGATTCACTTTAGTTCATATTTGATTTTAGTTACAATTTGGAAGCATAATAGCTAAAGTGAGTTGAAAGCACACTTGTTGAGTCTTCTTAAGATTCACACTCTATTGTCTTTATGGAACAAGAAGGAGAAGGATTAGAGCAAAAAAGAAACAAGAAAATGCATAAAATGAAGAATATGTCCTCAAGACCATGACTTTCATGTCATGGTCATGACTATTATGTCACACCTATGGAATGAAGGCTCACAACCATAAACTTCATTATTGCAAGTCCTTGACCATCAAGGTCACAATTGTGACTTTTTCCACCTATGCTTGAAAACCTAATTTTTAGTATGAATAAAACATGTTGATGATTGAAAGAGTATGAATCATTTTGTGACACAAATGAGGGTAGAGCAAGACTCCTTTGGAGACCCATGGGAGGCTAATCTTGTCGATACCAGTTTGAACGTGAAATTGACACTGAAGACATGTTTTAGGCATCTCTCTATTGTGTTTGTTGTTCTTTCTCTCTTAGGGTTTGTTTACGATATCTTGTGCTTAATGAATTGGGTATTCTATAAGAATGATTGAATGCTTTATTCGATTGTCTTTATGTAAATCCATTGCTAGAATTTTAAATAAAATACATAGTAGTTATGTTTTAGATACATTTGTGGCAACTAATGGTATCGAATCACTAGGGATAATGTAACCTTGTTTAAATGACGTGAGTTTATATGGTTGTTGCCTTGATTAATCTATTTTCCTAACTCGTAATGTGGCTGTTTGATTAAATTTAGAGAGTTTGTTCTAAGTTGTCAAATAGTTAGTTTTACTTAAAGAACTTGTTTTAATTAAACATAACGTAAGGGAAAACTAGGGTTAACAGAGCTTGTTGTTAAACTACAATTAATAGTTGCTAGTAAAGGTATGAGAATGACAATTCAATGAAGTATGTTTAGTTGTGTGTAGGCCGAGATTGAACCGATGACCATCTCCCTAGCGCACTCATTACTTTTCTTATTTTTGATTGTTTTCTTTACTTTGCTTTCGTTAGTTTAATTTCACTTTATTTTGTTATTTAAATCAAACAAAACCCCCCATAACCTAAACGCCAATTATTTTCATTTCAAAAGCTTTACACACATTCTTTGTGAGATCGACCTAAACTCATCTCTAGCTATAATTTTAAGTCTAGTTATTTTGTGTAGTGTTACGGCGCCCTCTCAAGGAGAAACATTGGTTGTACAATGTACACTTAGTTTGCAAAATCAAAATAATGAACATGGTGAACAACGCAAAAATATGTGCCATACTTGTTGTTTAATTGCTAATAAGTTGTATAATATGATTGCTAATGGTGAAAGTTTTGCAAATGTTGCTAGTACTTTGCTTATGGAGAAACCAAAATTACCTACTATTAAACATCCAAAACCATACAAATTATAATGGTTAAATGATAGTGATGTTGTGAAGGTGAATCAGCAAGTGTTAGTTTCTTTCTCCATGGGTAGATATAAGGATGAGGTGTGGTGTGATGTGGTACCTATGTATGCTAGGCATATGTTGTTAGGAAGACTATGGCAATATGATAGGAAGTGATTCATGATGGATTTAAGAAACGTTATTCTTTCATAATGGGTGGAGAGAAGTTCCAACTTAGACCTTTATCACCAAAGGCAATTTTTGAAGACCAAATGAGCATAAAATGGCAATATGAAGGGCTTGCATATTCATTGATCGAAAATTTAGGGGGGGAGCAAGAAAAAGAGGAAAAAATAAAATGGTGCACTGAGTGGTAAAACTAAGATGCAATGGGAAACACTAGGAGAGAGAAAATAAGGAAGAATTGAGTGGAAGAAAAATAAGTGTTTATGCAAAAATGAGTGATGTGAAGACAACACTAACCATTAGGCAACCCTTACTTATACTTATGTACAAGGATGTTTTGATTACTTATAACAAAATTGACACGAGTTTGCCTAGTGTTATTATTGATCTTTTGCAAGAAAATGAAGATAAACTTCTCAAAGAAATTCCTAAGGTTTGCCACTAATTAGAGGAATTGAACACCAAATTGATTTCATATTAGGAGCAAGCATACCAAATAGGCCAGCATTTAGATACAATCTTGAGGAGACCTAGGAAATCCAAAAGCAAGTAAGTGAGCTTACGAAAAAAGGATATGTTCGTAAAAGCTTGAGTCCATATGTGGCTCCTTTTTTGTTAGTGCCTAAGAAGGATGGTTCTTGGAGAATGTGTGTTGATTGTCGAGCTATCAATAAAATCACAATGAAGTATAGACATCCTATCCCTAGGCTAGATGACTTGTTGGATGAATTATACGGTTCATATGTATTTTCAAAAATTAACTTAAAATTTTCATATCATCAAATAAGAATGCATGAGGATGATGAATGTAAAACTTCTTTTAAAACTAAACATGACTTGTATGAGTGGTTAGTTATGCCTTTCGGTTTAATCAATGCACCTAGTACATTTATGAGACAAATGAGTGATGTTTTATGTGCTTTTAATGGTAAATTTGTTGCTGTTTATTTTGATGATATACTCGTTCATAGCAAGAATTGGGATGAGCATGTAACAAATTTGAAGGTTATTTTTGATGTACTTAGGAAGGAAAAGTTATATGTTAACTTAAATAAATGCACATTTTGTGCTAATGAACTTACTTTTCTTGGTTATGTTGTGAATGATAAAGGAATACATATTAATCAAGAGAAAATAAAAGTGATTAGGGAATGGCCGAAACTTACTTTTGTTAGTGATGTAATAAATTTTGATGGTCTTGCTAGCTTTTATAGTGTTGGAATTTTATAGCTTAAGTGCTACAAATTCCATTTGACACACTAAGATATATTTGAAAGTGCTTGGGTTTCAGGTAAGGAGCTAACCCTTAGCGCAAGGGAGATTAATGAAGCTCATGTAAGCTATAATTGGCTTGACATGACTTTCCCTTAGCTCAAGTGTCTAAAGCCAGCTTAAGGTGAGCTCGTGGGAGCTCATTAAAACTAGTTACTAGCTAGAAAGCTGGGGATAATCTCAATTGGACTCTATTGAGATTACCCTAGCTTATCTTTGGTTCTTGAGGATTGAAGCTAGCTATAAATGTGTTCACACTAGTTAAGATAGAAGAGCTAATTAAGGAGCATGAGTTGGAGTTGAAACCCAAAGCTTAATGGGTGAAATTAGTGGTGCTAGATGAAGGAATCTAGAGTGCTTGAGTGCCCAATCGACTTTAGGGTGTACCATGAGTTGTAGCATGCCATAATGCTTCTTTCCATGCATGCACTTAGAGCGCAAGTTCATTGTCTCCACATGGATACGTGAATATGACCAAGAAAGGATGAATTCGAGTAAGAGGTTAAATTCGACCAATGGGGAAGATTCATCATTACCTTGCCTTAGAATGAATATACATGACACCCTTTCACCAAGGTATTTGTACTTTGGATTAAAGGATGTGTTGTTTCAGGCAATGGTTGTGACCATTCAGCTAAAAAGGGGTTCATGTACAAGAATGAATGATCATGAGTGTACCATCATGACTCTTTGCCAATAGATGTGTCCCTTGGTCAAGAGTTATGATGTTTCGCCAAGAGACATAACTCTTGGAAGATCATGACTCTTCAAAGGCAACTTTGATGGCCTATAAAAGAAAATTTCGTAGTTTCTTTAAGCTTTTTTTTCTTTGGCTGAATACTACACTTTTCTTCCCATCTTTGAGTTTAAAAACTCCCTTCTTTCAAGTCTTCATGCGTTGAAGCACTCTCTTATAAAATAGTTATTAAATTAATAAGAGCATTGTGGGTGAACCATAAGGATTGCTACTTTCACAAGTTAGCAACTCTTTTGACCTTAGTGCATTGTGACGAGATCAATCTACTCCATCCATTCCAACCACGACGAGTTAGAGAAGAAGAAGAAGCCATAATGGGTCTCCACAAGGAAGGCAAAACATCAAGCATACAAGGAATTATTTCGCTGCATTTCAAGTTAGGATCTTGTATGCTTATGAAATAATGAGATTTTTTAGTTGAGTTATGATCTAAAATTAACAAATGGTATCAGAGCTTTAGGTTGAAAGCATGATTTGAAATGATTTTATGATCATAAAATTGACAGACTAATATGTTGGTATATATTTTTTAGTGCAACCATGATAATGGCATATGAACGTATTTGTTGCTATATGGTCTACATGTGGTAGTTTCCATGCTAAATTGAAGGCTTTGTTGAGAGAATGTTTTGTGAAACAATGAAAGCATGTTGAAATATTTCTAATTGAATGTTATATGCATTTCTTTTGCTATGTTTTAGCATGAAATAGTTGTTTCTCATACATGTTTCTTGATTAAGTCTTGTTGTGGTAGAAATGCACTTACATGTGATAATTGCATCAATGTAGGTAAGAATATTGTTTCTGAATTAAAAAAAGACCTCAAGCTTGATGGAGATAGTTACTCCATTTGGAAACAAAAGGTTTTATTCATCTTATCTAACTAAGATACCTTTGATGTGCTCTTCCATACAGTCAAGCCACCGGTGGTGGGTGGAAACTCTAATGAGTATGAGGCATATAAGAAGAAAGATTTTGTGGCTCGTGTTACTCTCTTGAATACCATGATTGATGAACTTATAGTGGATTTTTATATGCTTGAGTTGGCCAATGCCATACGGGGTTCGGCGAAGACTAAGTGTGGAGATGTTACTTTGGAGAAACAAAGAGCTATGATTCTCAAGTTTGAGAATTATAATAAGAGAGTTGACCACACCATTAGTGCCCTCTTTCGTGAAATTTCACGCATGATTCGTCAACTCAAATCCATTGGTCATGTGCTCAATAATAAGCAACAAGTTCAAGCAATAATCTGCTCCTTTCTTGGTGAGGAGTGGCAATTAATGAAGGTTAATTTATGCCACAACTCTCAAATCAAGTCATTTGATGACATGCAAGGCACCTTCTACTAGAGGGAAAGGTGATGGCCAGTAAGAACCATTTAAAGGCATATGTTACTGGAACTTCTTTTCCCAACAAGAACAAGTTCAAAGGGAAGAAGAAAAAAAGGAAGGATGGTTAAGATAATGGGAACGGTGCCATCTTGAAAAAGTTTAAGAAGAAGCACAACAAAGCCAAATTGAAATGCTTCAATTGTGGCAATAAGGGACAATTTTCAAATGAGTGCAAAGCACCTCCTAAGGTACAAGATCCCTTTTCTACTTCATTTGTGTACGTTGTGTCATGCACGTAGTCAACTAAATTTGATTCTTTGTAGATTATAGATTTGAGAACAACGGACCATATAGCCAAAGAAAAGTCTTGGTTTGTGACCTTTAAGAAGTTGGCAAAAGGAGCAAAGCATGTTTCTGTGGGGAATAATGCAAGCCTTGAAGTAGAAGGGATAGGAACTTGTAGAGTTCCTCTGAGCAATGGACACTTGTTGTTAATTGATGTTTTATATGTACCTAAGATTTGTAGAAACTGGGTTTCTGAATGTTCCTTGTTAAAGTTCAGATATTGCTTAAATTTCTTTAATAAATTTGTGGATATTATTAAAGATAATACAGAAGTGTATTTTTGTTTAATAAACAATGGGTTGTTTGAATTGAACACTAGTGTTGCTACTTCTAGTTACTATATAACTGAGGTTACTACTAAGATGACTTGGCATGAGCATTTGAAACATAATGGGCAAGAAAGTATGACTAAGTTGGCCACATGTGCTTACTTAGATCATTGTCCAAGGTCTCTATACCAAGTTTCCAATCAAGTCTTGTTGGCAAGGCCACAAGAAAGCCTTTTGGCAAGGCAAATAGAAGTCAAGAAGTTTTATAATTAGTTCACTCCAATCTTTGTGGACCAATGCGAATTATATCTAGACTTGGGTTTAGATACTTTATGACATTCATTGACAATTGTACTCGATTTACCCATGTGTTCTTACTAAAGTGCAAGTGTGAAGCATTGAGGTGCTTTTAAATATACTTGCACTTAGTGGAGAATCAAGTGGGTAAGATGATCAAGTCATTGAGGACTGATTGTGGTAGCCACATTTTGTGACTAAAAGGACATTGTGAGGCAACTCACACTTCCTTGGACTCCACAAAAAAATGGAGTAATCGAAAGGAAAAATAGGACTCCTATGGATATGGTCCGATCCATGATGGATAAGGCCAACTTGGATATTGCCTATTGGGGCGATGCATTGCTTAGTGCAACACATATTTTGAATAGAGTTCCCTCTGAATTTGTTGATTCTATGCCATATGAGTTATGGTGGAAGAAAACCCCTAACTTAAGCTATCTTCATCCTTGGGGATGTGCAGCTTATCTACATGCTACATATCACCCTCTTGGGAAATTAGGCCCTAGAGGGAGGAAGTGTGCCTTCTTTGGTTATTCTGAGCATTCTAAGGGGTATAAGTTCTTGGACGTAAGTCACGAGATTGGAAATGTCTTTGAATTAAGAAACGCCAACTTTATTGAGGATGAGTTCCCTAAAGTTGGTGAATGTTGTGATTTAGATGTGTTGGTTGAGACCTTTGTGCAAGGTCAGTCTAGTATTTTGGAAGCATGATTAACTACACCTTCCATAGTGGAAGTTCCTTAACAAGAGGCTATTTAAGTGCCTCCTGCATCCCCACAACGAGAAGAAGTTCTTGATGAACAAGTTCAAGAAGGAGTTGAGGGAATTCAAGAACCATATGATTAGGCTATAAGGCCAGATCATGATGATCCTCCTCCCATGCTTAATTTGAGGCGTTCAAATAGGCAATTTGGACCACCACAAGAATGGTGGATTTTAGAGGGAAGTGAGGAAAACTTGGTGTCATTTGAGATTGATGAACCAAGTAATGTGTAAGAAGCTCTTGACGGTGTTCACAAAGAGAAGTGGCTAATGGCAATGCAAGATGAGATGAATTTGATGCATCTCAATGGGGTTTGGGACTTAGCTGAATTACCTCCTGGCTGAAGGGCTATTAGGAATAGGCATTGGAAGTCTAATGTATGCCATGTTATGTACACGACTTGACATTAGCCAAGGTATAGGTCTACTGGCAAGATATTCTTCTAACCCTGGAATTGAGCATTAGAAGTGTGTGAAAAGGGTCCTTAGGCATCTCAAGGGTACAAAGGGCTATTTGTTATGATACCAAGGAGAGAATCTTAGTTTGCATAGTTACACTAATGCTAATTGGGATGGTGATTGTGATTGGTGCAAATCTACATCTGGCTATGCTTTCATGCTAAATAATGGGGCTATTTCTTAGAGTAGCAAGAAACAAACTTGCACAGCATTGTCAATAATGGAGGATGAATTTGTTGCCAATGCCTTGGCTGTGCAAGAGGCCTTATGGCTTGGAAATTTTATTCAGCACTTAGGGTCAATTGTGCCTTTGGAAAGGCCCATAACTATCTATTGTGATAGTATGGTAGCTTTGGCTTACACTAAGGATTCTAAGTATCATGGAAAGACGAAGCACATTAGTATGAAGTATCATTTTGTTAGAGATGCAATAGAAGAGGGAGAAATTGAGTTAGAGTACATATCTACGACCTAATGGTTACTGACCCTATGATTAAGCCATTGCCACCATTTCATTTTACTAAACATGTAAAGGCAATGGGTCTTCATAGATTATGAAATGTTGGTATAATTTTCTGCTTCCTATGTCACACATATAAGACGTTTGATAAATGAAAAGTTGTTTATCAATTATTGGTTCATTTCACTTTGAAACCGCAATGAAAAATGTACACCTCAATCATAGGCTGAGATTGGTTTTCTCACACGAGCCATCCACCCTTGCGTCTTTGCATAAGATCAAGGATTAGATCGCTAAAGTCTTAAATGTATGTTATCTCGTAAAAGGGATATGTAACTTATGTGTCATATAATTAAATGGGAGTCATGAATCAGCATATTATTTAGTTTTATGGTCATCTTGATTATGCACGCATCAAGATGAGGTGATCAGGTTCATCAAGTTTGTATGTCCACTTATACATACTATCCTATGATTTCATTCTCAAGAGTAAGAATAAGGAGTATTTCATGGTTGTTTGACATGTCCTCCTATTATTGAGAATAATAGGAGTTACACATTTAAATGTTTTAAGAGGGAGAATTAACAAACCCCTCCAAGTGGGAGTGGAGTAGTAAAATATTTAAGAATGTGTTTAGGGAACATCAAAGGGATGTGTTCCAAATGTTCCATAGCTAACCATGAAATCGACCAACTGAAGAAAATAAGCAAACTGTCTCTTCTCTTGCTTATGTGTGACATTATTCATTTAAACCCCTTAGTGACTATGGCTTGCTATTAGGAAATTAAGTATTATTATGGTCTTCTTAATTGGTTGTCGAAGGTCTCGGGAGAAATGGGACTAGTGTATCCTCTTTTTATATGATCATGTTTTCTTAAATTTTCTAGTAGTTTGAAGTTAAAGGAAAGACATGGATGTATAAGTTACCTATATAAGTATAATTGCATGAGTGGCATAACTATGATAGCATATGTTGCACACTATAAATGATACACAATCACATTATTCAATCTTAGCGCCACATATTGTTTTGTTCAATATGAAAGATTGACTATAATGTGAGAAAGAAACCAAGTGCACTTGAGGTTTAATACATTTATGAGTTTTATGAGTTAAAACTCACAAAGGAGACTGAATTTGATTAAACACATGTATCAAAATTTCTTGGGATTTGAGAGGCATAACTTGATTTGTTCAAGTTTGATTTGTTCAAACATGAGGAGAGTGACAATCTTTCATTGTGGATCTAAAAACCACAATGTAAAGAGATTTTGTTTACATGCCTAAAGTCGCACCTGCAACTCAAACTTATATGCTTCAACTATTATTTATTTTCATCTTTGTATGTTCACTTTTTGAGTATGTTCTATTTGAGTGGGAGCATATATATATATATTTAAATATATCTTTGTATGAGTGAGAGCTTGCTGGAATTTTATAGCTTAAGTGCTACAAATTCCATTTGGCGCACCAAGATATCTTTGAAAGTGCTTGGGTTGACTTGACTTTCCCTTATCTCAAGTGTCTAAAGCTAGCTTAAGATGAGCTCATGGGAGCTCATTAAAACTAGTTAATAACTAGAAAGCTGGGGATCAACTCAATTGGAATCAATTGAGATTACCCCAGCTCATCTTTGGTTCTTTGGAATTGAAGCTAGCTATAAATGTGTTCATACTAGTTAAGCTAGAAGAGCTAATTAAGGAGCATGAGTTGGAGTTGAAACCCAAAGCTCAATGGGCGAAATTGGTGGTGCTAGATGAAGGAATCTAGAGTGCTTGAGTACACAATGGACACTAGGATGTACCATGGGCTGTAACACGCCATAATGCATTTTCCCATGTAAGCCCTTAGAGTGCAAGTTTATTGTCTCCATATGGATACATGAATTCGGTTAAGAAAGGATCAATTCGGCCAAGAAGTTGAATTCAGCTAATGTGGAAGATTCATCATGTACCTTGCCTTAGAATGAACATATATGACACCCTTTCACCAAGGTATGTGTACTTTGGATGAAAGGATATATTGTTTTGGGCAATGTTTGTGACCATTAGGCAAAAAGGGGTTCATTTACAAGAATGATTGGCCATGAGTGTACCA
Source organism: Erythroxylum urbanii (assembly GCA_027568935.1). Classification (NCBI taxonomy): domain Eukaryota; kingdom Viridiplantae; phylum Streptophyta; class Magnoliopsida; order Malpighiales; family Erythroxylaceae; genus Erythroxylum; species Erythroxylum urbanii. The sequence continues at coordinate 15,530 of JAOQML010026842.1, read as the reverse complement.
TCATGACTTTTAATTGCAAAGAATGTGACCCTTGGCCAAGAGTCATGATGTTTCGCCAACAGACATAATTGCTAGAAGAGTCATGATGTTTTTCCAAGAGACATAACTCTTGGAAGAGTCATGACTCTTCAAAGGCACCTTTTGGAGGCCTATAAAAGGGAATTTCGTAGTTCCTTTCAGTGTTTTCTTCTTTGTACAAAGTACTACACTCTTCTTCCCATCTTTGAGCCAAGAGCACTCCCTTCTTTCAAGTCTTCATGCATTGAAACACTCTCCCGTAAAATAGTTGTTTAGCTTATTAAGAGCATTGTGGGGGAACCATAAGGATTGCTACTTTCACAAGTTAGCAACTCTTCTAACCTTAGTGTGTTGTGACGAGATCGGTCTACTCCATCCATTCCAACCATGGTGAGTTGGAGAAGGAGAAGCCATGGTGAATCTCCATAAGGGAGGTAAAGCATCAAGCATACAAGGAGTTATTCCGTTACATTTCAAGTTAGTAGATCATCCTAATCTTCTTAGTGACATGTATAGGATCTTGTATGCTTATGAAATCATGAGATTTCTTGTTTGAGTTATGATCTAAAATCAATGTATAGAAGATTCATTAAGGATTTATTTATAATTGTTGCACCATTAATTGAATGCATAAAAAAGAATGTGGGATTTAAGTGGCATAAAGAACAAGATCGTGCTTTTAACTTGCTTAAAGAAAAACTTAATTCAACCCCTTTGCTTGCTTTGCCTAACTTTGTTAAAACTTTTGAGATTGAGTGTGATGCAAGTGGAATAGGTATTGAGAAAGTCTGAATGAGAGGGCGCGAACCAATTATGTTCTTTAGTGAGAAGCTAAATGGACCAAGTCTTAACTACCTAACATATGATTAGGAGTTTTATGCCTTGTTGATAATGTTAGAGACATGTCATCACTATCTCTGGTACAAGGAATTCATTATACACACTAATTGTGAGACCTTGAAATATCTTGAAAGGACAAGGCAAGATAAGTTATAGGCATGCAAAATGGATATAGTTTATTGAATCCTTTTCATACATCATCAAGTATAAATAAGGTAAAAAAATGTGGTCACTGATGTTCTTTCTAAAAGGTATGCTTTAATTTCTAATCTTGATGCAAAATTATTAGTTTTTTAGTACATTAAAGATTTTTATAATTCTAACATTGATGTTTATAGGGCATGTTAGAAAGGGGGGTTTTGGCAAGTTCTTTAAGCATAATGATTTTCTTTTCAATAAGACAATTGCTTGTAAGAGAGGCACATAATGGTGAGTTAATAGGACTGTTTGGAATTAAGAAGACTTTGGATGTGTTAAGTGATTATTTCTTCTAGCCACAAATGAAAAGAGATGTTGAGCAAATATGTGAGAAATGCATTATATACAAATGAGCTAAATCTAAAGTAATGGCTTATGGGCTGTATACTCCTCTTCCTATTCCTAATGAGCCTTGGGCTAATATATCAATGGACTTTGTCTTAGGTTTACCTAGGACAAAAATGGGAAGAGATTCTATTTTTGTTGTTATTGATAGGTTTAGCAAGATGGATAATTTCATTCCTTGCCATAAAACAGATGAAGCCATACATGTTGCAAGGCTGTCCTTATGAGATTACATGACCTTCTAAAGACAATTGTGAGTGATAGAGATGTGAAGTTTTTTAGCCACTTTTGGAAATGCTTTGGAGTAAGTTAGGTACAAGGCTGTTGTATTCAACAACTTGTCATCCACAAAAGGATGGATAAATGGAGGTGGTAAATAGGACTCTCTGCATAATTTTGAGAGCCATAATTCAAAGAAACTTGAAGAATTGGGAGGAATGTTTGCAACACATGGAATTTGCTTACAACCGATGTGAATATGCTACAATTTGTCATTCTCCATTTAAGGTTGTGTACAACTTCAATCCATTAACTCCTATGGATTTGCTTCCTTTACCGATTGATAAAGCTAAATTGGATGGCAAACAGAAGGTTCAGTTTGTCAAAGCCGTGCATGAAAGGGTGTGTGCACAAATAGAAAAGAGAACTCTTCAATATGAAAACCAACACAATAAGAACTGTAAGAAGATTGTATTTGAACTTGGTGATTGGGCTTGGCTACACTTGAGGAAAGAGAGATTTCCTAGACAAAGGAAATTAAAATTGATGCCAAGAGGGGATCGTCCATTTCAAGTCCTTCAAAGAATAAATGACAATGCATACAAATTGGATTTACCAAGTGAGTATGGCAATGTAAATGCCACTTTAAATGTTTTTCATTTAACTTTGTTTGATGTAGTTATTGAAGGCGATGATTTGATGAAGAGTCCTTTTGAGGAATAGAGAAATGATATGAATCATCAAGGGGATGATTTGGCCAAGGTTGGAGGTAGCACCAAGATGTAAGATCCTTTAACTATTTATAGAGGGCCAACGACAAGAGCTAAAGTTAAAAGGATGAAATAAGCATTAACTTGCTTACTTGAAAACATTTGGAAGGATTAAGATCACCTAGATTCTGTCAAAGGTCTTTGTATGTAGGAAGAGCTTAAACCTATTAACATGGTTCAAACTCGTTCAAATCATGAAGACAATGATCCAACCCACATTGTTTGAATCAGTCCATTCCACTGAAGAATAAAAACGCCAATCAACTAACTTTGACATGTGTTTAGATCTTGGGATGTTATTTGTGGTTATTTTCAACTTTAGTAAGTTGGGATTGGGTTATTTGTTGTGAGAATTCAACATGCATGAAATTAGGGTTTGAATTTTGTTAAGTGTGAGTTTTAGTGTATCTTAATTAGAATAAAAAGTTACAAGTTGTGGGGCTATCATTAACTAGGCAGTTACACCTTGTATTAAGTGTGAGTTTAATTTCACTTAATTAGAATAAGGAGTTACAAGTTGTGGGGCTGTCATTAAATGGGAAGCTACACTTTGTATTAAATTAGAATTGACTATTGTGTCTTAACCTTCGTCCTATATAAACAAGGCTAATTCTCTTTATAAGGGCATGATTTGATGATTATACAACATCTTAGTTTTTTATGTGAGATTTTTGTTTAAAGTTCTTGCATTATCTTTGAAACTTTTCAAACTATTCAGTTTGTGGCATTCAACACCTAAAATCTTTGTTTTCCTTTTTAACTTATCAAACTTGAAAAGTTTGTAGCATTTTGGAGGATTCAAAGTGCTATTCTAATCAAAATATTTTCCAAACTTGAACGATCCAACTTTCCATAAATTGTGGAGGGTGTTAATTTGCAATCCATATGTATCTTAGTTCTTCAACTATTGGGGTGTATAATTGCTAAATTGAATATTTCTATCACAAATCCTTTTGTGTGGAGGGGGGAATGATGGAGATCAAGTATCCCAAGTGTATTTGGACAAGGAAGAAGGAATGGGATGTGTTAGAGAGCTTGAAAAGCAAGGAGAAACACTTAAACAAGCTTTAAAAATTGTTACTAAGGTAAAAGATCCATAAGAGAATCTTAGGGGATCAATGATATGGTTGTGGGCTAAACTTACTAAAGAGGCTCTCAACAATTTGATGGTAAATCTATATGTAAGGGAAGAATCTAAATCACTTGGAGACATGTCAACTAAGTTCATGCTGATGATTCAAGGCATAGAGCAACGTGTTGGACTTGTTGAAGAAGGTTAGTTGTGCTATGCAATTATAAATAGCTTGTTTGTTACAATTAGGTTATTTTGAGCATCATTAGGCCACATGATGTAATCTATTTAGGCAGACTTAGATTATGCTTTGGACATCTTAAATAAGTTATTTTGAACTTAACTAAGTGGATTCTAGCCTTAGATATGCCCTCTTAGCATTTAGGTTTATTTTGGGCCTAAGTAGCTTGTTGTAAGCTTATTTATTGAGAGTCTGTTATTTAGGTTGAAATCTAAAAATGACCAATTTTAGTTAATTAACTTCGCTATGCAAAAAGCTCAATCTATTTATTTTGAAGAGTACAAAGTGGATATCCTAGGGCATTAGTTTTAGCATATGAACAGTGTAAAACTCATTTGTAATAAGATTTGATTGATTTCTAGATTCAATAAACATAGTGAGTGTTCTTTGCATTCCTTTATAGAAATCCTTTCTGGTGCTCTTTAAAGACTTGATTTTCATTCACGCAAGGGCTTGTGAAGATCAAACCATTCCTTTTCACCCCACAATCCCTTTCTAGTTGGGTATCATGGAAATACCTTCTTGAGTCATTAATTCAATCTTAATTTATATAGAACAATCTTTGGTTCCTAAATCAATGAATCCTTCATCTGATCCAAATTGAAGAGCATATCAACAAAATTTTAGTTTCATTCTTGTCCCAGTTCTCTAAGTCAAACTCTTTAAAGAAGGATCTATCGACTTAGGTTTTAGGAGCATTTAAGAATGGTCTAGCAGATGGATATAGTCATGAAATATTGATGCCTGGATTACATGGGCTAAATGTGGAAGGGACAAGACTTTTCATAAGCTGAACAAGAAGGTAATTGAGTTTGCACCGAATATAAGATGCATACTTAGTGGACTTAAATTTTAGGATGTTTTCTTTTTTCCTGTTGTTTTTTTATTTTTATTATTATAATTTTAGAAAGTATAATAGTTAGGAAAATGGTTGGAAAGTAGGTTTGCTTGCCACTCAAGTGTTATTTGAATCCTACTCAAATTAGGCAAATTTATTAACTAGTTTTCAGTAGAATTTTAGTTTTTGTTTCCTATTCAAGCACAAGGAAGCTCAAGATATATAGATAAGTAGAATTGTAATGAATAAAGCATATTTTGGGCAATAAAATTCAGGTTTAGAGTTTTCTCATCAACACTATGGGTGTGTCTATTGTGAGGTTAGAAATGACACTTGAGTTAATCTCTTTAGTATTGCAGCTTTAGAGGGACTGAATTGAAGTTTCTATCTTTCTTGTCTTTCATTAAACCCTTGTAACAAAATTATATAAAGTTTAATTCTAAATGAGCAAAACATATTAAAATTTATTTTCTTGAGTAACCAAATTCATTAAGTGGTTCCCAAGTGTTTTATTTGTGAATGAAGGTCATTCTAACATACACAAGAGTTTAGAAGTGCTTTGAGAACACTTATATTGTCCTAGCATGCAAGTCGATGTTAAAGCTCTCATTAATCAATAGGGGTCATATCAATGTACTACGAGCACATTTCATCAAGCTTTATATGTGCCTCTATTTGTGCTTTTAAGACCTTGGGAAGATATGAGTATGGACTTCATCATAGGACTACTTCACATGCAATAAGGAAAAGATGCAATCATGGTATTAGTAGATCGATTATCTAACACATTTTGTTCTTTGTCATAAGATGGATGATTTGTAGTTCAAGGATATTGTTCATCTTTAATGGGTGCCTAAGTCTATTTTATCATATCGATACTTAAAGTTCTTTAGTATTCTTTATGGAAAATTCTAGGAATAAAGCTCTTGTTTAATACATCAAATCATCTACAAACCAACCTCCAAATTGAAGTTATGGATAAAAGTTTGCTGTTTCATTGCATGGGTTGGTGGCTATGATAACCAAAGATTGGGATCTCAACCTTACATAAGCAGAGTTTGCCTATAGCATGCCACCTTCACATACAATAAGGAAGCCACCCTTTAAAGTGATGTAAGAAGTTACTCTATACATTTTCATTGATCTTTTTACCTCTCCCAAGGAATAAATTGGTGAATTTTATGCTAAGAAATGTGTCAAAAGATGGAAAAGCAATAAGCAATATAAACCAAGAGCAAATAAGTTCCGCAAACAACCCTCATTTGAACCAGTTGATCTTATTTAGCTCCATCTTTGGAAGGAGCGCTTTCCCAACAAAAGGAAAACAAACTGATGCCTAAAGCTAAAGGTCCATTAAAGGTGATCAAGAGAATTAGAGAAAGTGCTCATAAGATATACTTTTCCATAGATTGTAAAGTTTCAGCTACATTTAATGTTGGTGACATTTCTTCCTATCTTGAGAATGACAAGTTTAAAGAGTTTAGGACAACTTCTTTTGAAGAAGGGGAGAATGATGCTGGAGCATTCAAGAATGGCCTAGTACATGGAGATAATCATGAAGCAATGATACCTGGACTTTATAGGATGAACGAGAAGGTAGTTGAGTTTAGACTGAATATGGACTGTAAACTTATTATGGATAAATTTTAGGAAGTCTTATTTTATTTTCATATTTTTCTGTTATTGTAATTTTAGTAAGGATAATAAATAAGAAAAAGGGTTGGAAAGTAGGTTCCCTAGTCAAATTAGGAGAATTTGTTTTCATTGTTTATTTGTCAAATTAGGCAGATTTATTTTCATTGTTTGCTATCCAAATTACGCAGATTTTTTAACTAATTTTTAGTAAGATTTTAGTTTCCTTTTCCTATTCAAAAACAAGGAAGTTCAAGACCTTTATCAATAGGGAGCATTGTAATGAAATCAGATTTTTGGCGATAAAATTTAGGTTGAGAGTTTTCTCACAAGCACCTTTATGTGTTTGTTTTAGTTTCTCGCCTTGTAAGGTTAGGAAAGACCCTCTGGTTAATATTTTTGGTGCTGTGACTTTAGAGGGGCCAAACTCAAGTTCTTCTATTTCATTCAACTCTTATAATAAATTTTGATTAAGTTTAATTGTAAACAAATAGAACATGTTCAAGTTTATTTGCTTGAGTAACCAAACATGTTAGCCATTCTCTAATTGTTTTCACTTTTTCTTCATCAACGTGAAGTCCTTTAGCACCCATAATAAAACCAAGAAACATAACAATATCTGTACAAAAGGAACATTTTTCTAAATTGGCATAAAGCTTATTATCTCTTAAAAGTCCAAACACATCATGCAAGTGTTTCACTTGATCATCTAAACTCCTAGAATACACTATAATATCATCAAAATAGACAACCACATACTGTTTAGTAAATGGTTGAAACATATGATTCATCAAACTCATGAAAGTACTAGGTGCATTAGTCAAGGTAAAAGGCATAACTAACAATCATACAACCCAAACTTTGTTTGAAAGCAGTTTTCCACTCATCACCCTTTTTCATGCGAATTTGATGGTACCCACTTCTAAGATCAATTTTAGAAAATATACAAGCACCATGTAAGTCATCAAGCATATCATCTAAACAAGAGATATGGTAACGATATTTCACCGTGATTTCATTAATGGCTCTACAGTCAACACACGTTCTCCATTTTCCATCTTTCTTAGGAACAAGTATAATCGACACAGTACATGGCTCAAGATTTCCCTCACAAAGCCCTTTTTCATAAGCCCTTCAACTTGTCTTTGGATCTCCTTAGTTTCTTCCGAATTAGCTGTATACGCAGGTCTATTCAGAATTGAAGCTCCAGGAAGGAAGTCTATATTGTGCCCAATGCCTCTCAAATAAGGCAATCCATTAGGAATGTCCTCTGCAAATAAGTCACTGAAGTCCTACAACAAAGACAAAACACTAGACGACAAAGATGGATCAAGCTCATTAATAGTTAAGAAAATATCTTTATATAAAAGTATGTAAGATTCTTCTCATTTTAAAGCTCTTTTAATCTCACTTTTTGAAGCAAATAAATTCACTCTCTTTGCTTCATTTTTTCCACTCATTTTATTTTCTCTCTCTTTTTCTTTCTTTTCGACCTTTCTCTCTCTTTTTTTTTGACCTCTCTCTCTTTCTTTTCTTTTGCATTGCATTCTTTCTCAATACTCACTTGATCCTCATAAGCTTGAATGGGCCTAAGAGGTTTCAGCACAATATTTTTACCATGGAAAGGAAAAGAACAGCAATTTTTGTATCCATCATGCCTAACTTTCCTATCAAATTGCCAAAGGCCTACCAAGCAAAATATGTCCAATATACATAGGTGCAACATCATATAAAATTTCATCATGATATTTGCCAATAGAAAATGCAACCATCACTTGTTCACCTCACTACAATCATTTAGCCATTGCAATTTATATGGTCTAGGATGTTTTAAAATAGGCAAATGAAGCTTATCAACAAGTAAAGTGCTAGCAACATTAGTATAACTGTCACCATCTATGATCATTCTACAAACTTTACCATTAATGAGACACCTTGTATGAAAGGTGTGCTCATGTTGCTCTTCTCTTCTTCAAGATCTTTTGGTTGGATATTAAAAGCATGCGTAGTCACAAGGGCTTCACCAACCTCAGCATCACAATCAACATCGGAAACATCCATCAATGAAGGCACTTCATCAAAACCATCACTATCATTACTTTCACTAGCAACATCACCATTCTCAAGCAAAATCATAGTTCTTTTGTTAGGTCATTGCGAAGCAATATAACCAAAACCTTGGCATTTAAAGCACTTAACTTTATAAGAAGGATTAGAAAAAGAAGAGGGTTTAGAGTTATTTTTACCTTTAGGATTTGGAGTAGAAAATTTACGCTTACTTTTCTCCTTTTGTTTGATGTCTCCCTTGGATTTGAAGAAAAGTTTGGTGGTACTCTTCAACAATCATAGATCCTTGCCTTAATCTTTGCAGCTGCTTGAACAAGTCTTGATAGTAATGACTTAGAACAAAGTGCTTTCTCACAATGGCTTTCATTTCTTGCCATGTGCGGATTGGTCTTTCATAATTCCAACTTCTATTTACTTACAATTGATCCCACCAAATACTAGCATAGTCACAAAATTCAACAGCAACAAGTTTTGTCTTTTTCTCTTCACTATATGTATGACACTCAAATACATGTTCTATTTCCTCTCTCACTTAAATACAATTCAGGATCATTTCTTTCCTTAAAAAGAAGGGATTTTCAATTTTATGTTGTCAAGTTCATTACAAGAAGGAGTTTGTCTACCTCTCCGTGGGGCCTTCATCCTCGGATTGCACATCTTTAACTTTTTTACGGAACGTCCTTCTAGGACCTTTAGAGTTTGACGTGGATTGGATGTCATCCAACCTAGCATTAAACCTCTGGAATTGGTCTTGCGTAGCTTTCATAAATAATTTGAGATCTTGCTCATGCGATTAATCTTTTTGAGACATGTTCATAAACTACAAAATGTTAGTGAATAACGAAAAACAATATGGACCTCACCACTCAACCTCACGTGTATACACTCAACAGATGCCAAACAAGTTGTGTACCACACAAAAATTGGCTTTTTTCTATAATGCAAATACTCTTGCCTTTTGCCTTGTAATTCAAGTTCAAGCAATAGGAAAGATGTTATCTTTACTTGATTTTAATTAAGAAAGTAGCAAACTTGGACTCCACTTATGTAGAAATTGTAGTACACACTCTGATTGTTTTTTTCTTTTCTTTTTTCTTTTTTCCTTTTTTTGACTTCTACTTCCTTTTTTCAGATAATTTGAAGTTCACACAACTAAATATAGAAACAAAAAAAATCCAAAGCAATTTTTAGAAACTGGACACTCTCAAATTTCGACTTAGTATAACTTGCTCTATACAGCTTGGATTTGAATGATTCCAAGAAGAGGAGAAAGAAGAGTTCTAAACTTGAAGAAACACCTATTATTCAGCCAAAAACTTAAACAAAAAGTGAACAAAATAGTGGATGAAAACAAACAGAGAAGAAGAACGAAAATAAACAACAAAAGTTTAGTTATTTGGAATCTAACAACCAAAGCGCTCTGATACCAAATGATATGAGACCCAATAGAACCTATACTAGAGAAACTTCAACAAGATGGAACTATGCCTGGAATGGCTAGAATCAAACACACAAGGAAGCACAAGAAAAAAATTGAAAAGATAGAAATAGAACATAAAGAGAAAAGGGGTTAGAAGAATGTTGATCAATGGAAAGAAGCCTAAGAGAATTTGTCTCTTAGAACTCTAGCAAGAATGTTGGTCAATGGAAAGAACCCTAAGAGGACTTGTCTCTTAGAACTCTAACCTTGGGACGCCACAAAGGAAGACCACTCCTTTGATAAGTCAAGTATTCTCAAAGAATACAAAGAAAGCAAGAATGCTCTTAATAATACTCAATATTATTTATGAACGAAAAATCACCTTTCAAAGTACATGGAGGGTGCCTATTTATAGGAAAACTTCCTAACTTAATGTCCTAAATAAGAAACTAAATAAAAGGAAGCAAATCAATCCCTAAAAGGAAACAAAATAAACTTACAAAGGTGTTGACTAGATGACCTTATTTCAAGGAAAACAGAAAAGGAAACTAATTAAAACATGATCTGAACATATTGGACCTTATAGATCACGTCCTTTTCCTTATTTTTAAGTGACACATAGTTGTAACATGGTATTTAAAGTGAGTTCTCCCAATTGTACTTCATGTGGGCCATTGGACACTTCATGTTGGGCTTCAAGGAGTAAGACAATGCCTTTTGGACCTTTATGCGATGAAATCTAGCTCAACAACATAGGCTCTATCTCTTGAAGGCCTTGGATCAAACAATTTAATGCTTGCTTCATTACTTTGGCTCTAGCTCTTATCATTGAAGCTCCAACATCTTGTAATGGATCTTTAGGAACATTAGACTAGAATGTTGGGGCTTTGATATGGGAATTTCGTTTAACCCCTTGCCTTGCATATTGAGACTTCAAATCTGATCCAATTTCAGCTCCTAAGCCTCCTTTTGCAAGCTCATGTCCATGCAAGTCATATCCTAGGCTTCCTTGAGGCAGATCACACTATGTATGCTTCTCTTCTTGTCTTTCACATGCCCATTATTCTACATCATCATGTCAAACAACCATGAAATACTCCTTATTCTCACTATTGAGAATGAAATCATAGGATAGTATGTATGACTGGACATACAAACTAGATGACCTTGATCACCTTATCTTGATGCATGCATAATCAAGACGACCATAAGACTAAAGTTATCATGTGTTGGTTCATGACTCCCACTTAAATTATGACACACAAATCACATATCCCTTGATCTTACACAAAGACACAAGGGCGGATGGCTCGTATGAGAAATCCAACCTCAGCTTATGATTGACACGTACATTTTTTGCTGTGGTTTCAAAGTGAAATGCACCAATAATTGATAAAAAAATTTATTTATCAAACATCTTACATGTGTGACACAAGAAGGATAAAATTACACCAACATTTCATAATCTACGAAGACCCATTACCTTTACATGTTTAGCAAAATGAAATGGTGGCAATGGCTTAGTCATAGGGTCAGCTACCATTAGATCCGTAGATATGTACTCTAACTTAATTTCTCCCTCTTCTATTGCATCTCTAACAAAATGATACTTCATGTTAATGTGCTTAGTCTTTCCATGATACTTAGGGTCCTTATTCGAAGCCAAAGCTGCCATACTATCACAATAGATAGTTATGGGCCTTTACAAAGGCACAATTGACCCTAAGTGCTAAATAAAATTTCTAAGCCACAAATCCTTTTGCATAGTCGAGGCACTAGCAATAAATTCAGCCTCCATTGTTGACAATGTTGTGTAAGTTTGTTTCTTGCTACTCTAAGAAATAGCACATTATTTAGCATAAAGACAGCCAGATGAAGATTTGAACAAATCACAATCACCACCCCAATCAGCATCAATGTAGCCATACAAACCACGATTCTCTCCTTAGTAGCTAGTCAATAGTCCTTTGTACCCTTGAGATACCTAAGGACCCTTTTCACACACTTCCAATGCTTGATTCCAGGGCTAGAAGAATATCTTGCCAATAGACCTACAACTTGGCTAATATCAAGCCATGTACACAACATGGCATATATTAAACTTCCAATGGCACTTAAGTATGAGAACTTTTTCATTTCCTCCTTTTATTGAGTACTACGAGGACACAAATCTTGCCCAAGCTTGCAGCCATATGCAAGTGGTGTGCTCATTGGTTTTGAGTTTGTCAAGTTGAACCTTGCAAGAATCTTATCAATATAAGGCTCTTGAGACAAGGTCGACATCTTAACTTTCCTATCTCTTATGATCTTAACACCAAGGATATAGGCAGCTTCTCCCATATCCTTCATGTCGAATGTGGAAGACAACCATCCTTTCATAGTTTTCAATAAACTCAACCCATTACTTGCTATTAATATGTCATCCACATATAAAATCATAATGGTAAATTTGGACCCAGAAGTATACATATAAACACAATGGTCTTCATGCATCATCATAAAACCAAAGTTTGTGATTACATCATGAAACTTCAAGTACCAATGTCTTAAAGCTTGCTTAAGGCTAGATATAGGTTTCTTAAGTCTACATACCTTGTGCTCTAGACCCTTTTCAACAAACCCCTCAGGTTATTGCATGTAAATCTCCTCTCTCAAATCACCATTGAGAAAGGTGGGCTTTACATCCATTTGATGCAATTCCAAGTCCAAATAAGCCACAATAGCAAGTAATAACTGGATGGAATTGAATTTAACAACAGGAGAGAAGGTATCCTTAAAATCTATACCGTCTTTTTGCGTGAATTCCTTGGCCACTAATCGAGCCTTATACTTTTCAATAGTTCCATTAAAATTCAATTTTATCTTGAGAATATGCCTGTTCCTAATAGCCCTTTAGCTAGGAGGTAATTTAGCTTAAGTCCCAAACCCCATTGAGATGCATCGAATTCATCTCATGTTGCATTGCCATTAGCCACTTCTCTTTGTGAAAACCTTCAAGAGCTTCTTGTACACTACTTGATTCATCAATCTTAGATGACACCAAGTTTGCCTCACTTCCCTCCAAAATCCTCTATTCTTTTGCTGGTCCAAATTGCCTATTTGAACATCTCAAATTAGGCATGGGAGTAGGCTCATCATGATCTTGCCCTATAGCCTGATCATGTGGTTCTTGAACTCCCTCAACTCCCCTTGAACTTATTCATCAAGAACTTCTTCTTTTAAGAACTTCTTCTTGTTGTTCATTAACAAGTGGAGATGTAGGAGGCATTTGAACAGCCTCTTGTTGAGGAAATTCCACCACGAAAGTTGTAGTCAATGATGCTTCCAAAACAATAGACTAACCTTGCATAAAGGTCTCAACCAACGCATCTAAATCACAACATTCATCAACTTTAGGGAAACTCATCCTCAATAAAGTTGGCATTTCTTAATTCAAAGACATATCTAATCTTGTGACTTACGTTCAAAAACACATGCCCCTTATAATGTTCATAATAACCAAGGAAGGCACATTTCCTCCCTTTAGGGCCTAATTTCCCAAGAGAGTGATCTATATACACTGCACATCCCTAAGGACGAAGATAGCTTAAATTAGGGTTTTCTTCGACCATAACTAATATGGCATAGAATCAACAGACTTAGAGGGCACTCTATTCAAAATATATGTTGTACTAAGCAATGCATCACCCCAATAGGTAATATACAAGTTGCCCTTAGCCATCACGGATCGCACCATATCCATAAGAGTCCAAGGAAGTGTGAGTTGCCTCATAATGCCCTTTTGGTCGCAAAATGCCTTAAAATCATTTGCTTGTATTTGCCACCATGATCAGTCCTCAATGACGTGATCTTCTTACCCAATTGATTCTCCACTAAGTGCAAGTATGTTTCAAATCACCTCAATGCTTCACACTTATGCTTTAGTAAGAACACATGGGTAAATCGAGTACAATCATCAATAAATGTGATAAAGTATCTAAACCCAAGTCTAGATACATTTCTCATTAGTCTACAAAGACCAGAGTGAACTAATTGTAAAGCTTCTTAACTTTTAGTTGCCTTGCCAAAAGGCTTTCTTATGGCCTTGCCAACAAGACATGATTGGCAACTTGGTATAGAGACCTTAGACAATGATCCAAGTAAGCCACAATTGGCCAACTTGGTCATTCTTTCTTGTCCAATATGTCCTAAACACTCATGCCAAGTCATCTCAGCAGTGACCTTTAATACATAGCAACTAGAAGTATCAACCTTGCGTTCAATTCGAACAACCCATTGTTTACTAAACAAGAACACACGACTACATTATCTTTAATAATATCCACATATTTATTAAAGAAATTAAAGCAATAACTGAACTTTAACAAGGAACAAATAGAATCCAAGTTTCTACAAATCTTAGGTACATATAGAACATCAATTAATAACAAATGTCCATTGTTAAGAGGAACGCTACAAGTTCCTATCCCTTCTACTTCAAGGCTTGCATTGTTCCCCATAAAAACGTGCTTTGCTCCCTTTGACAACTTCCTTAAAGGTGACAAACCAAGACTTTTCTTTGGCTATGTAGTCCGTTGTTCCCGAATCTGTAATCCAAAAAGAATCAGATTTAGTTTAGTACATGCATGACACAACATGCACAAATGAAGTAAAAAAGAGATGATGTACCTTAGCAAGTGTTTTGCACTCATTTGCAAACTATCCCTTATTGCCATAATTGAAGCACTTCAACTTGGCTCTGTTGTGCTTCTTCTTTAAAGTTTTCAAGGTGGCACCATTCGCATTGTCTTGACCATCCTTCCTTCTCTTCTTCATTTTGAACTTGTTCTTGTGGGGAAAGGAAGAACAACATATGCCTTTGAATGGTTCTTAATAGCCATCACCTCTGCCTCTAGCAGAAGGTGCCTTGTAATGTCATCAAATGACTTGATTTGAGAGTTGTAGCATAAATTGACCTTCATCAATTGCCACTCCTCATCATGCAAGGAGCAGATTATTGAAATCAGTGAGCACATGACCAGTGAATTTGAGTTGATGAATCATGCGTCACATCTCATATAAGTGGGCACTCATGGTGTGGTCAGCCCTCTTACTACAATTCTCAAACTTGAGAATCATAACTCTTTGTTTCTTCAAAGAAACATATCCATATTTAGTCTTGGCCGAATCCCATATGGCTTTGGCCAACTCAAGCATAGACAAATCCACCATGAGTTCATCAACCATGGTACTCAAGAGAGTAACACGAGCCGCAGAATCTTTCTTCTTATATGCCTCATAGGCATTAGAGTTTCCACCCACCGTTGGTGGCTCGACCTTATGGAAGAGCTCATCAAGTGTATCTTGCTCAATTAAGATGAATTGAACCTTTCATTGCCAAATTAGGAATGTCAAAATCAACTTGACCCGGCCTATTTTTGAACCAGATTGGTAGGGCCATGGGATGGTCAGCACGTCTTGGGCTGACCATCACGAGCCAGCTCGACCTGGCCCGTGACAAAACGGCATCATTTCAAAAGTTTTTAATTTAAAATAAGGACGATTGGATGGGCCACAGGTGGGTTGGGCTACCAAATGGGGTAATTATCTCTATTAAGCTTGAGGTCTTTATTTAATTCAGTAACAATATTCTTACATGCCATCTACATTGATGCAATTATCACAAGTGCATTTCTACCACAACAAGACTCAATCAACCAACATGCATGAGAAACAACTATTTTATGCTAAAACATAGCAAAAAAAGGCATATAGCATTTAATTAGAAATATTTCAACATGCTTTCATTGTTTCACAAAACATGCTCTCAATAAATTCTTCAATTTGGCATGGTAAATATCACACATAGAACATATAACAACAAATAAGTT
>JAOQML010026784.1:0-11391 GCA_027568935.1 Erythroxylum urbanii | reverse complement strand
CTGCATATCAACACATATGTGTGAGCCACATCTGGTATCTAATACCTAAATGTTATGATCAGAAATAGTATTAACCTTAATGACAAATGTCGTACCTGAAGTAGACGATGGGGCATCTAATGCCTTCTTCTGCTTCAGTGACTCCAGATAAGCTTTGCAGTTCCTTTTCCAATGTCCTTCCTTATTACAATGGAAGCATATCCCCTTTAAAGTTGTCTCTTTTGCCTTCTTCTTGTCTACACCTCCCACTGGCTTCTTGGACTTCTTCTTTTTCTTTTGGTTCTTCTTTCAAGAACTAGAAGCAGAGTCCACCAGCATCATAGCCTTACTGTCTTTCTTGACAGTTTACTTAGTTGTTTTGAGCAGATTAATCAGCTCAAGTACCATTGTGGATATTTGGTTCATTCAATAGTTAAGCACAAATTGTGAATAATTATCGGTCAAACTAGTCAGAATTAAGTCTATACTTAATTCGTGATCCATTAGGAAACCTAAACTGCCTAACCTCTCAATGTATCCATTCATCTTCAGTGCGTACTGTATTGGAGATGATCCTTCAACCATCTTAGAACGGAAAAGCAACCTCAAAGTCTCGAACCTTTCAGACCGAGCTTGCTCATCAAACAGTTCCCTCAGTGGTAGACTATGGCGTGAGCATCCATAGCCTCATGTTGCTTCTGCAATTTTGGTGATATAAAGGCCAGCATAATATAACTAGCCAACTCACTATCATCCAGTAGCTTCTTGTAAGCTTTTTTATCTTCATCATATGCATTGGTGGCAGGGGGATCGGGAAGTGGTTTATCTAAGACATATCTTAGTTTTTTAAATTTAAGAACAATTCTTGAGTTTCATAGCCAATCCAAGAAGTTAGGTCCCGTGAGTTTGTTGGAATCTAATCAAGATCATAGGTTCACACTAGATGAAGACATTGTTACAATTCTATAACCTAAAAGAACGAGAGAAAGTGTTAGAATGTAGATTAATGCATATTGATAAGGACTTTAATCACATGCATTATAGGTCCCACTATTCTTATTCAAATCCGTAGCCCTCATTACAAATTCGAGAAAACTAACAGTTTTCTTAGTGGATCGATATCCAATATCACTAAGAATGACCTTGGGTTTGCCCAACAAGCTAGCTTAGGTCAATTGGTAGGTATCATTCATGCCAATTGCATTCATTTATGCAACTATCAACTTGTGCCATCAACTGTTGATTTAGCACACTCATTGGGTCATCAACTCTTGATTTGTATACATCCCATGTATATATCCCAACTCCGCCTCTATCCATGTTGACCTTGGGTTTGCCCAAAAAATCAACGTTATGCTAATTTCTATGCTTTGAACATATTTGTGAAGAGCGGGGTTAGGTTTTCCCAACAACCCAACTCTAAAAGAACTCTGGTTCTTGCCATATCAATGGAAGGCGTAAGTCCTAATATTCGTTTGAGGGATTTATTCTTTGCTCTCATCAATACTTGGATGATCTTGAATATGTACATCACATATATATATTTAAATTATGGATAACTCAATTGAAGTAAGCTTATATCTATAACTACCCTTAAAATGCATATAATGCACGTATCACATAAAGGAGGTTTAATTTAGGTTGTGACTTAACTATACATCTAAAGTTCGTGATTCGATTCAACTCTTGAACTTAATCGGGTATTAGTGTTAGTCTTGGCTAATCCAAATTACGAATGTGATTCGATTAGGAACCCTAAAATTTAATTATTTTGATGTCTAGATTAAACACTTTAATCCTAGTTTATATGCCTCTATCTAGTCACACTAGAAATGCTATGCTCTATTTGGATTAATTCTAAATTAATCCCTAGGATTTCTAAAATTCTTATACATCAATTAGTCATCTATAATATCCCTAGGTCATCTCGAATTTATCTAAACAATTTAGGCACAAGCCAAAAAGTATCTTGACGAACAAAATCGTCAAGATAAATAAGTTAACCTACTAGACACTAAAGAGACCGATTCGATATTCAAAAAATTTCTAGAACCCTAATTTCAAGCACATGCATTAAACATGCTATTACCATCAAAATAATACCTTTCTTGTCACATAAGAACTTCATTAAGGTTTTATAACCAAAATACATACATTATAAGTCATTAAGTAAGCCATCTCTATCAACTTTCAAAAAGTTGACCAATGTGGACTTTGACTTGATTTAATAATTAAATCAAATTCAATTAATTCTGGAAAAATTCCAAAGTCTTATACACATTCTAAATGTGTCTAATAAAAAATTCCATAGCTTAATTCTTAGGAATTATTTGTTAACAAATTGGAATAATCCAGCACATCACATGTGTATGACACTTGTCATATTACTTCTAACACTAGTCAAACATTACATCATGCATGCATAAGATAATCACTTTAACAACAAGTTTCATACATCTCATACACGTGGAAACATCTCATCTTTCATGTGCATGCTTAAAATTTATTTAAAAAATTTATAAAAATTAATATGGAATTTATAAGCATGCATGTTCATCACATTTCCATAATTTCCAGAACTTTATACATGCATCAGGCTGAAACTAAATTCGTAATAAAATAGCAAATGACATTCAATTGCATTTTCTTTTACAGAAACATAACATAACACTTTATAAACATTGCTATGAAAGAAAATCAGAAAAATTTCTACAATTATTATGAAATTTTCAAAATCAGCATATGCATTCAGTTTTTCAGAAATTCCAAGAAACCAACATATGAACAGTCTAGATATTAATTCGAAATAAAATAGCTAATGACATTCAATTGCAATTTCTTTTGAAAAAAACATGAAATAACATCTTATAAATATTTCTACAAAAGAAAATCAGAAAAAAAATTTACAATATACAAGAATCAGTCCAAAGCAATATGCATGTCAGTCACAACACAGCAAACACCTTGCACATGTTCAATACATCATCTATTACATGCATAAACTTGCTTTCATACCACTGTTGGAGATGTCATGGATGCATGCATCACATGTATGAGAGTGCAGAGAAAATGTCAGAATCTAGATTCTAACACCATGATAACCCGAAAAATACAGAATCATACATGTATGCATGGATACGTAAAAGAACATGAAATATAAAACTTTTACCTTTTGTTTCTCCTCCTTTCTTATTTCTTCTCCTTGTTTGGGTTGTTGCAAACACCAAACATTTCCTTGATAACCCAAGAACACACAAAGATCAAGAAGAAACAATGTATAATGGTGATTTAAGCACCAAACTAGATGAGTTCTAGTAGATGCTCAATATGATAAAAGATAGATCAAGACTCTTGTTGCATGCACTTTGATTCATGCAACAATTGCATAAATTGCAAGAACAAGACTCTTGATACCTCTCTCTCACTCTATAACTCTTCTAGAGCCCTTATGCTCTCACTTAAGTGTGTAAGAAGTCGTAAACTCTTGTGTACATAAGTGAAGAACTCACTTATGTACTCATTTGTGCCTTCGTTCACGATCATGGCCATTGAGCCACAATAGTGGCTTACTTAAAATTAGGCTTGCCTTCGATAATGATCGTGGCCTACTTAAAATTAGCCATACACACTATGTTTTTCATCCGATCTTTTATGCATGTGACCTTTAGGTTCTCAGTTATTTTAGGCACTTGAATTAACTTTTAATTCAAGCAAATCATGAAGGGTTTCATGATGCCAATTTGCTATAATATAAGTGGATTAACACACGAACCCTTTAATAGTTAATTCATCCTTTCACCATACTATACCCAATTTGGTTCAGAGTATGGGCTGTGTGTCAACTCCCACTAGACTGACTACGTCACATCTAGTCTAAGTGATGTTAGTTCTTGTCCTAAGATCTCATTACTCTATGTGTCATTGAACACTCTCTTCATGACACATAACTGCTATGGCCAGAGACTCCTAAGTAATGACTCAACAAAAGGCCACGGGTATCATCTCCTTCTATCAGAAGTGGTGAATTCTTTATTGGCTACCCAACTACCTTCGAATACCAATAGCTGTACCCAATAACCACCCTAAGAGCGACCTCGTCTTGAGATAACAGGGAATGATGCCAAAGCACATTATTAGTATCCAAGATATCCTTGAGTACCTCAAGTCTAAAGATATTTGCACCATTGCTATGATGAGATTAATCATTGATATTCGATAAATCATCTATATGATAATCTCATAGTGGGTCATTCGATGTACTTATTGACCTTAGTAAGCAGCCACATGTTAACTTTAAACATCTCATGTTTACAGTTTGTGAGATCCACTACTTGATCAAATTAAGGAGTATAACATGTGCCAATCTATCTGGATTAATAATGTCTTATCTTATTAATCCCATGACTAGGGATTATTTAGATACTAACATAATTGCATATGATAAAATTCTCATTATCATGATCTCATCATGATTTCCTTAATGCTATATTTTGTATTATGGACTTCATTAATTCGATTTAAGACCAATATCAATTCATATAAACGAATATCAAATTAATGAAAAATGCCTTTCTTTTTATTAATCAAAACAGAGTCAATATAAAAGTTCTAAAGGTGATTGCCTTTAGAGCACTACTATAACACCTAGTAATCCCTATCATTCCCACAATCGTATGTTAAGTCTCCAGAAACTTTATGGAGAGCCTTCCCATGGTCGTGAGAAACAACCCCATTCCCATGATCGTGGGTTAAGGCTCTAGAAGGATTTTGTAGAGCATTCCCACAGTCGTGGGAATCAACCTCATTCCCACGATCATGGGTTAAGGCTCCAGAAGGTTTTTGTAGAGCCTTCCCACGGTTGTGGAAACAACCCAATTCCCACGATCGTGGGTATTCCAATGTCTCCAACTTCTTATCCCTCTTCCAAGCTTGGCATGCGTTCTCTACATTCAAGCAACCTATAAACACATCCAAATAATCTAACCAATAAGAAATTTGAAGGAAAAATAAGTTAAAACTCAAACAAAATACAAATAAACACCAAGCAAACTCAAATCAAACATAATCACAACCAAATAAAACAAACAAACCAGTAAACAAAGATAAACAAAAGAAAGGTAAACATGCTAAGTTAAGGTCATTTGCTTGACCATTCCACATGCATTCATGAAAAAGTGGAAGAAAGGAAAGAGATGACTTCCTTTTCTTATAAATTTGTCCCTCCATAATATGGCTTGCATGTATGCCCATTGACCTTGAATGCTTCACCCTTATCATTTTCCAAATCTAAAGCTCCATGGGGAAACATTTGAAGGATCTTAAAGGGTCCACTCTATCTTCACTTAAGCTTTCCGAAAAATAACTGAAGTCGTGAATTGAATAAAAGCACTAAGTCTCCACTCTTAAACTCCTTCCTTTTTATGTGAGCATCATGCCACTTTTTTGCTCTTTCTTTGTACAACTTGGCATTTTCATAAGCTTCAAATCTCAACTCTTCCAATTCATCAAGTTATAACAATCTCTTCTCACCTACTAGCTTCCATTCCATGTTCAACTTCCTAGCAGCCCAATAGGCCTGATGCTCTAACTCCAATAGTAAATGACAAGCCTTGCCATACATAAGTTGATATGGTTTGGTACCTATCGGTGTTTTAAAAGCTGTCCTGTAGGCCCATAAGGTGTCATCTAACTTTAAAGCCTAATCATTTCTTGAAGTGCTAACTACTTTCTCCAAAATCTTCTTCAACTCTCTATTCACCACCTCCACTTGGCTACTAGTTTAAGGGTGGTAAGGGGTAGCCACTTTATGATGAACATTGTATCTTCTCAGAAAAGCCTCAAATGGTTTGTTGCAGAAATGGCTCCCTCCATCACTTATAATATCTCTAAGTACCCCAAATCTAGTAAAAATCTTCTTGATGAACTTTTGAACCACCTTGCCACCATTAGTTGGACTAGCTACTGCCTCAACCCTGGAAACATAATCAACCTTAACCAATATGTAAGTGTTACTTAAGGAGGATGGGAATCGTCCCATAAAGTCCAACCCCAAAACATCGAATATCTCCACCTCCATTATATTTGAAAGTGGCATCTCATCCCTCTTTGATATGTTACCTACTCTTTAACATCTATCACACTTCAACACAAAATCTCGAGCATTCCTGACTAAGGTTGGCCAATTGAATCCATACTCTAAGATCCAAGCAGCGGTCTTGTTAGCTCCATAATGCCCTTCATAAAATGAGCTATGACATTGCATCAAAATTTTAGGCATTTCATCTTCAGGGACACACCTATGAATCACACTGATAGCACATATCTTATAAAGTATAGGTTCATCCCAAATATAACGTGAACATTGAAATAAGAAATGCTTCCTTTATTGATATGAAAGATTAGAAGGAAGAATACCACCTGAGAGGTAGTTTGCAATATCTGCAAACCAAGGACGAAAAGAATCGTCTATTAACATTAAAGCCTCATCAGAAAAGCTCTCCTTGATTTTCACTTCTTCTTCATGATGTCCCCCTTCAAGTCATGATAGTTGGTCTGCTACAACATTTTCTGCTCCCTTCATGTCTTTAATCTCAATGTTGAATTTTTGGAGCAGAAGCACCCACCAGATGAGCCTAGCCTTAGCATCCTTCTTCGAAAAAAGATAACATAACGTCGCATGGTCTGTAAAAATAACAACTTGTGAGCCCAAAAGATAATAACAAAATTTTTCACATGCAAAAACCACTGCAAACAATTCCTTCTCAGTAGTGGTGTAGTTTAATTGTGGTCCCGTCAAATTCTTGCTTGCGCAGTAGATGGCATGCAACCTCTTCTCCTTCCTCTAGCCAAGTACATAACCAATAGCATGGTCACTTGCATCAAACATAATCTGGAAGGGAAGATACCAATATGGCGATGTCAAAATGGGTGCTATTGTAAGTGCCTTCTTTAACCTGTTTAAAGAATCCAAACAATCATCATCAAACACAAAAGTCACAACTTTAACTAATAAATGAGTCAAGGGTCTAGCAATAAGAGAAAAATCCTTGATGAACCATCTGTAGAAACATGCATGACCAAGGAATGCTCGGATGTTGGTGGGAGGTGGCAGCTTTTTAATCACTTCGGCCATAGCGTTATCCACTTCAATCCCCTTGTTTGAGATCTTATGACCTAATATAATTTCCTCTTGTACGATGAAATGACAATTCTTCCAGTTTAAGACTATATGAGATTCCTCACATCTTTGAAGCACTCTATCTAAATTAAACAAACAATGATCAAAAGAATCTCCAAAGACTAAGAAGTCATCCATAAATACCTTTATAAATTTCTCATTCATGTCCGCAAATATAGCCATCATGCATCTTTGTAATGGGACAGGTGCATTGCATAAACCAAAAGACATCCTCCGATAAACAAAAGTCCCATTAAGACAAGTGAAATTGGTCTTCCGAGTATATAAACACTTGATTGTACCCTGAATATCCATCAAGAAAACAATAAAAAGAATAGCCAGCCACCCTCTCAATCATTTGGTCCATAAAAGATAAAAGGAAATGATCTTTCTTGGTAACTAAATTTAGCTTCCTATAATCAATACACACTTGCCATCTTGTGATGGTCCTAGTAGAAATCTTTTCACCATGTTCATTCTCTATCACTGTCATGCCACCCTTCTTAGGCACACACTGCACTGGACTAACCCACTCACTATCTGAAATGGGGTAAATAATCCCCGTATCCAAAAGCTTCACTTCTTCCTTCTTCACAACCTCTTGCATGTTTGGATTTAACCTTCTCCATCTTTCCCTCACATTTTTACATCCTTTTTCTAGGTTAATCTTATACATCACCACATTGGGACTAATCCCCCTAATATCAAATTTTGCCACCTTATGGCTCTCATCCTCTTCTTAATAGTTTCCACCACTTTCTCTTCTAGCTCACAATCTAATTGGTTGGAGATAATGATGGGTAGAGTATGGTTCTTACCTAAAAATGTGTATCTCAAATGGGAAGGTAAGGGTTTAAGCTTTAAAGTGGGGGGCTTAACATCGGAAGGTGGTGTGGGTGTATCTGTTCTCCCCAGCTGCTCTAGATCAACTTCCTCATATAATTCCTCTTCTATCACACTCTCATCCCTATGCACTTCATTAATTTCATCAACTTCCTTTTGACCTCTTTCACACACTCATCCACAACATCAATTTTCATACACACATTACCATCCATCGGTTTCTTCAAAGATTTTGACATATTAAATTCAACCTGCTCATCACCAATTCTTAATACAAGTTTCCCTTCATACACATTAACTAATGCCCTACTAGTATTCATAAAGTGCCTACCCAATATCAGTGAACAATTTCTATCAGCTTCAAAATCCAACATAACAAAATCAATAAGAATAATAAATTTGTCCACTTTTACTAACACATCTTCTACAACTCTAAATGGCCTCTTGATGGATTGATCTGCAAGTTGAATTAGCATAGATGTTGGCTTAACCTCTCATAGTCCCAATTTCTTGAAAACAGACAAAGGCATCAAGTTAATACTTACACCTAAAACACATAAGCATTTAGAAAATTCAAAGTCACCAACAACACATGAAATAGTAAAACTCCCAGGATCTTGTAGTTTTGAAGGCATTTGGCTTGATATGATCGAACTATAATTTTCTGTCAAAGTTACTATCTGATTGTCTTCTCAAGTGCGTTTGTGTATGAGTATATCCTTAAGAAACTTTACATACTTGGGCATGCACTCCAAAGCTTCCACCAATGACAAATTAATCTGCAGCTTCTTTAGTTTCTTCAAAAACTTAAAAAACTAAGTGTCCACTTGATGCTGTCTCAACCTTTGTGGATACGGAAGTTTAAGCTTGTAGGGTGGTGGTGGTACATAGGGCCTTTCTTCTTCTTTCTCTTCTTCTATCTCCTTGCTTTTCCCTTTTCCTTGTCTATCCTTTTGCACACTTGGTTCCTCCACCTGCTTTCCACTTCGAAGTGTAATAGCCTTGAGTTGTTCCCGTGAGTTGGCCTTAGTATTGCTTGATAGACTACCTGCACTTCTAGAAGATAAAGCATTAGCAAGTTGACCTACCTGAACCTCCAAATTATGGATGGATGACGCATGGTTCTTTACAATCTTATAAAACTTTTCCTCCATCCTTTTTTGACTTTTCTCCTAGCTCAAAAACATTCTCTTTTGGTTCTCTTCTTGAGTTGTCAGTTTGAACCCCAAAACATCCATCAACTTATCCATTTTGCTCTCCATAGATCCAAGTCGATCTTACTAAAATCCAGGAGGTCCTTGCGGTCTTACTTGGCCAACTGTATTATTAATACTCTAAGAAAAATTTGGGTGGTTTTTCCACCCCAGATTGTAAGTATTAACGTAAGGATTATTACCTCTTTATGGTTGGCCCAAGTAATTTACCTGTTTTGTACCACTGGCTCCTAACAAGAAACATTCACTTATACCATGGTTATTTTGCCCACACAACTCATACTGTAATTGCATAGCTTTGGCTGTAGATGAAGATGCTCCTTGCATATTGCTCAATTGCTTAGTAAGGGTTGTGATCTGTGCCTGTAAAGCTATAACGAAATTAATTAGGATCATACCTTTTTGCTCCTTTTGCCCCTGTCTACTCCTCTCACTTGACCACATACAACTATTGTTCACCAATTCTTCCAAAAGGTCATAAGTTGCATCAATAGTCTTTCTCATCAAAGAACCTCCAGTAGTTGCATCTATGGTTCCTCTTATGCTCTGATTACACCATTGTAGAATGTTTAGAAAAGAAACTCCCTCGGAAGATTGTGTTGGGGGAAACTTCTCTGTAATTCTTTAAACCTCTCCTAGGCTTCATATAGATACTCCTTATCACTCTGCTAAAAATTTGTGATTTCCTTTATGATTCTTATTGTCTTAGCCAACGGGAAGTATTTAGCGAGAAATGCTTAGGCTAGTTGTTCCCAAGTAGTGATCTTCCCTGAACTGAGAAAGTTGTACCATGCCTTCGCCCGATCTCTCAAAGTGAAAGAAAATAGTCGCAACTTCATGGCATCGTCAGACATCCCATTAAACCGGAAGGTGTCACAGATCTCCAAAAAAGTTGCAATATGGGCATTAGGATCTTCATTGGACAACCAACAAAATTGTACACTACTTTAAAGAATGTTGAAGAGTGTTGGTTTGATCTCGAAATTATTAGTTTGAATCGCTGGCCTTTTAACTCTTTGAGGACTGAAACCTGGCCTCATAAAGTCCATCAATGTCCTCTTAGCTCCTCCTTGCTCTCCTTCTTCTGCCATATTTCTTTGTATATTGTCTTGGCGCTTCGCTCTTCTTAACTCTCATTCGTGACTTGTAATATTGGATAACTCTTCATCACTAAATTCAGTCAGTCTTCGCATGATCCTTGTGTTCATGAATCTACAAATACACAAAGAAAAGTATCAAAAACTCTTATATCAAAGTACTTCAAACTAAACAAGATGCTAAATAAACAATCCCCGACAATGATGCCAAAAACTTGTTGAATGGAAAACAATTACTAGTTTTACGCTCAAAACTGCAAGTATACGGGTCTTAACTTGTAGTAAAAAGCGGATATCAATCCCACAAGGATTGTGCTTAGGCATCACTTAATTTAGATTGATCTTTGTATAAAAACCAAATTTTTTCTGGAAATAAACTGAAAAATTAAATTAAATTAAACAACTAACAATGCACAAATGATAATGCAAAAATGTGTTAACTACCCTCTCCCAAGGTGTAATTAATTGTCCCTAGCTAAATTAAATGGATATGATTAAGTAATCTCTTAATCTACAAAATCAATTCACCAATTCAACTAGTTATAAAGTTATCCTATGGGTGATCAACTAATTATCCAAGATCTCTTTCTAACTAATCAATTAACTTGATGAATGTAGATCTATAGAGTGTTAACTCTCATTGTACAACGATTCACAAATTACCTAACTCAATCTCTCAATATATTACAAGGTATAATTTCACCATTCATCAAAAGCTTCATTTATTTATATCAACAAAATTGGAGTTCAACAAGAAGTTTAAAAGTAATCTCTACAAATAAATCAGTCACTCATGATGTCATTAACATCCCCAACAATCAAATAATCTATTATATAAATGTTAGAAGAGAAAAACGAAAGAAAACTAAATGAATCAAACTCCTCCTCTTCCTTGCCTGAATCTAGAAAATCCAGCATTGGTATGCTCTTTTCCCAATTATGAATGAAAAACTTTGATTCTCCACTCATAAGACTCAAACTCTGTGTTTTTACTCAAAGAGACATGTAACAGCCCAGACCACCCGCTTACAGATATTGTCCGCTTTGAGCCTCGGCCTCTCGGGCCTCGCGCTCTCACGGT
>JAOQML010026737.1:0-11393 GCA_027568935.1 Erythroxylum urbanii | reverse complement strand
TAATAATATGGATTAAAAATGTTACAAATGATTATAATTAACATAGTATAACAATTAGTTAAAATGAATATTAAAAATTTGACTACATTTTAAAAAAGGTAGCTAAAAACATTTCGTTATGTTTTAAAAAATGTCGCTAAAAACTTTTGGCTATGTTTCAGGAAACATAGCTAAAAACCTTTGGCTACTTTTCTAAAAAATGTAGCTAAAAGTAATTAGCTACGTTTCCAGAAATGTAGCCAAAGGTTTTTAGCTACAAAAACTAAGCGTAGCCAAAACATATTGACGACGATTTCTAAAAGCGTAGCTTATAGTTTTTTGCTATGAAAATAAAGCATAGGAAAAAACTATTAGCAACTATTAGAGAAAAGTGCAGCTTATAATTTTATGCTATGGGGATTTGGTGATGTTTTTTAGTTACGATTATAAACTGTCACTAATGACTATTAGTGATGATTTTTTTGTCGCTAAAAGACCCTTATGTTTTAGTGTATAAAAATATAAAATAAAATAAAAATGAAAAATATATATAAATATATAAAAAAATGAAGTAGCAATAATAAGAAAATAAAAATTAAAGTCTTTTTAAGTTTTCTTAACATCCAAAAATCCTAATTAGGAAATTATAACTAAAATTTGATCCTATCATTTAGTATTAGAGTATTGATCTAAGACAAATATAATGATGATGGCTAAAAGAAAAAAATCATATAACTTGAAACGGTTTGGAGAAAGTATTAATAATCAAATACAGGAGCCAAAAATGACGTGCAAAAGAAGTATCCAAGATTTGAAGAATGGATGATACCATTTTAGCAACTGGCAAATGCCATAAATCAAAGGAACAAGGAGGAAGATTAAAGGGTCTCTCAAATAAGAGCTAGAGCTTAATAAATTCAATATACCATGTAAGATTGAATATCCAACTTCTAATAAAGAAAAGTTGCATAATTGGATATTCAAGCATGACATCTTTATGAAGGATAAAACTTAGCATGATATCAAATCTATATGAAAAATATAATTACTATAGAGGTTTCTTGGCTTTTGAATAGAGGTTTGGAGAGTTAGCTTTTAAAGATCCAATTGGTGATTTAAAGAATTTGAGCCAAACAATCACTGTCAGAGAATATTATGACATATTTGATCTTTTATCATATAAGTTGATCATGCCAAAAACTTAAAAGGTAAATTTGTTCTTAAATGGCTTAAAAGATGAAATTGAATGCCTAGTAAAGGTATAGAATCCTAGGAACTTATAGTAGGCTATGAATTAACAATAAAAATATAAGTTGGTATATTTACAAAGTATGGGTCTATATAGACATAATGGAAGGATATTTGTGAAAAAAGGGTCGAGTTCTTACTTATAAAAGAATGTGGGAGGAATTTTGCAGAAACACGAAATGATTCTTAGAAATAGAAATATAGGAGAGCATATAATGACAAAGGCCACAGGAAGTAAGGAGGATAATGATAAAAGGGCTAAAGGTCTCCATTTTTATGGTGATAATAATTTTGTATCGAGATACAAATGCAAGGAAGAAATGATGTAGATGTATGTAGTCAAAGATAAGGAAGTGGAAGAAGAAGAGATGAAGGAATATGGAAGCAAAAAAACAACTAGCCATCATTGTAAGCAATGGTTGGCAACACGTCAGAAAGATTTCAACAATTGGAGATAGCATAAAAATATAGGAATAAGATTATATGCATTTTGTGTTAGTTTATGCCCTTGTAGCCAATCAATTGGATGCAAATTAATGTATAACATTATTTTGAATTAGTGAAAAGGTTTTATTTATCTTTATGTATTAATTTAATTAATATTTTATGTTTTAATACTAAAGGTAAAATTCTTGGAATAATTACTGTGTAATGGAAACTATGATGAAATTATAATTATGAGATTCAATTTACACTTATGTCTTATTCCAAAATGTTCCTAGTTGTAGTTTCATCAAGACGGGATATTGTTGAAACGGTAAAACTAGCACACATTATGTTTCTTTCTTATGAAGAAAGTAATTGATATCATAAATTAAAGTATAGAGATATTTAAACTAATGTGTGAGTGATTATTAGAGAATAAGCTACTAAACTGACCCGATTATGAGAATTCTAGATGAAAGATTACTTATGTGTCTATGGATTATCTCATAATGATGGTTGTATAATTTATCCTCAGAATTGAGATTACCAAGGTATTTCGTGTGGGAATTACTGTGTTTTGATGCTATTTATGAATCGTCCTAAGATAATTCAGTCGGTAGTAATTGGATACAGTATGAAACATATATAGTTGAGTAAGTCAATATAGGATTTGTCACTCTAAAGTAATTAAAGAGAATATTTTGTTGTTCTTAATTAGTAATGATTTATAGAATTCTTTGACTGGAGTGAATTGACATTTGAAAAAGTATTTTCAAATTTAAATTATAAATCAATTACTAATTAGTAAGAATGAACATGATTGGATGATAAGAGTAGACACTGTATTTATACTCTGTCCAATTACAATACTGAATGATGAAAGGATTAAATTATACTCATAGCTATGCATGGACAGGTTAAGTCAATCACTTTGACATTACTTATATTTGGGTAATCATGACATGTTGTTAGATGTCAATCATGATTTATGATTATGAATTGTTTAATTGGAGAATTATTTAATTTATCGAATTCTAATTATAAATTAGAATTGTAATTTATAATCATTGCCAATTTATTAGGAACTTAATGGGTCACACATTAAGGAGCAATTTGTGGAGGAAAAATAAATTTAATTAAGTTGGAATTAGTTATAAAGTTTGAGAAACTTTAGGGATCAAATTTGAGACATTTGATTTTATTAAAATTAAATTAATTATAATTATAATTTGATTTTAATTATAATTAAAGAAATTTGATTTTAATTACAGACCCTTATGATTTTTCTATTTAAAGGGAAGAACATTTTGGCACTTTTTGTCTTCTTCCTCTCAAAGTAGTCTTGAGAATTGCTCTGTGGATACTATCAGAGGCTGGACATTTGAACAGCTCGTGATTGACCAATTGGGAAAAATTTTCAAAGGTTTTTCATCAAGAAGACAAACAAGGTAAGATTTTTAAATCATTTTTGTCTTATTCAAGTTTATTCAATTATCGGGATCTATTTGGAATCTATAAAAAGTTTTATTTTCTGCTATGTCCGTGATTTGATCACAGTTGGATTCCGATAGTGGTATCAAAGCCTCCTTTAATTGTTTCACTTGGATTCATTGTTGGATTCTTGTTGATTTTGATAAAAATTAATATGTTATGCTTCAGGTTTTGTCTTTTTCCGAAGCCATTTCCACGACTGCTTTTGTTTTTTATTTCTGAAAAAATTGTTCTTCTGTCTGCCTATTTGAATGATGCATTGGAAATTGTTTGCTATGTATGTATACCAGTTCTAGACGATTGAACAAAACTTTTTGCTTTTGGATAATCGTTTTTGCTTTTTGTGTGGTTTAAAAAACCCTCAATTTTGTTTTGCGGTTACTGATTAAGAGCTACATAAATGCGAATTAGAGAAAAAGCCTCGAATTTGTTTTTAGTTAAGATGCCATTGGTTATGTTTTTAGATTACATCTTTTCAATGTACATGTGATTTATATCATTTGATGCCCACATCTTCATTTTGAAATTTATTTTGTATATACTATTTGATGTTTATTTGATTCTAGAAATTGTTTCTACGTTTTCACGAAAAATTGATTATGTTCTACCTTGCGTTTGAACAAACAAGATGGGCGATTATCGCCCATCGAATTGTCGCATCAGGTGACCTAGTAGGTCGCCTGCAACGGGATGCCACTGACTAGCATCGCCAGTGACATCAAAATCGAAAGGTGTCGCTGGTGAAACAAGCATCCCTTGATGCCACTCACTAGCATCACTCGTGACACCACAGGTGATGCCATGGATGGCGTCGCTTCAATAACCCAAGGAAGCCTCGATGGAGATGAAATCAATGGCAACGATTCATCGGTGTGGATGGTTGGAAAAATCATCGGTGGGACTACCGACCGCTGTAAACTTGGAAGTTGGAGTGACGTGGGTTAGTGGGTTGCGACGTGGGTGTAAGTTAAGGCAGAAGTGGGAGGGAGCAGTTGAAAAAGACGATGGACGCTTCTGGAGAAGATGATGGGTGCGCCCACCGTTCTTGAGAAGTGTCTATCACAGACGTTGACCGGTGCATGCATCACACGCGCCAGACACCCTCCCTTCCCTCTTTTATGGTTTTAAATGTTTTTAAACCCTTAAATCTTCAATTTAATTATTTTAATAGAGATTAAATTAATTTATGCTCCTAATAAATTGAAAAATGTTTAACTAACTTTGAAAATTTTTTTCAAAAAGGAATTTTTTATTAGGAAAGGTTTTGGAATTTAATTTAATTTTTCAAGAGTTGAATTATTAAATTAAATTTATTATCAAACTAATAATTAGAATCAAGTAAATGTTTTAAATAACTTCTTTCATAATTAGATTATGTTTGAAATTATAGATATAATTGAGATTATATTATTTTTATGAGAGCAAAAATTTTTGAAAATTTAAATCTCTCAATAAAATATTAAGTTCACGTTAGGAACGTGATAGTTGCCTTCTATTATTTGAGAATAAAACTGGAATTCTGTTTAGTTTTGGCTTGTTGAGTAAACTCAAGGTCACTTTAACCTGGATATGTTTTATCTTAAATTAATGGGTCCTAAGTAACTAAATTTGTATAATTTGGATGAGTAAACTCATGATTATATAGATTTAAAGGCAGGTTAGGAATAAATATATGTGATATATTTTAGCAAAAAGTTGTCACCGAACAGTTCTAGGAGTCACATGAGATGTGATTGAAAAGTAGTTTTCTATCTAATTTAATTTTAGTTAGTTTGTTGAGCAAACTCAAGATCAATTAATTTTAAATAGAATCCTAGCTCACTAAGAAATTATTAGATAATTTTTCGATATAATAGTGAGGGCCATTATTTTGAATAAAATAGTGGGAGTAATCAAATAATTTTAAAGTCCTTGTTTTAATTGATTTTTGGATATAAACTAATATATACTCTTGAAGATGAGTACCAACCTGACATTAAGGAGCATCATGGATGCTAACAAGCTGACTGGACCTAACTTTTTAGACTGGCTATGAAACTTAAGAATAGTTCTTAGGCAAGAGAAGAAGTTATATGTTCTTGATACTCCTGCTCCATCAGAACCTTGTTCAGATGCAACTAAACTTCAAAGGCAGCATAAGAACATGGATGCAACTACTATGATATGATAGTTGTGCATTAGAATATGTTTTTTTAAGTAATTGGTGTGTGTTTCTTGCATAATTGTTGTAGTTTAGGATTCATTTTGTATGTTTTCATTTAGTTTGATTTCCATTGTCATTCTTTTATGTTTGATGTTAATTTTTGATTATATTTATGTAGGAAGGAAGATTGAAAAACTTGGAGATTGAGCTAGATATCAAAAAGGAGAAGAGAAGAGGAGACTCTCTGTTGCAAATTCCTACGATCGTGGGAATTATAATTCGAGATATTATGTGGGTCTTCATTAAACTTAGGATTTTTAGACTATTAAAAGAGAATTAAGCCTCCATGATGAAAAGAGACAAAACCCTTATGTAGAAAAAGCCTTATTGATTGAAGAATACAAGTTTTAAGCCTTGAGGAAGGTGAAGACTCAAGGATTATCATCAAGATTGGGGAAAATAGCACATTAACATCAAAACTTCTAGATTTTGGCAAAGAAGAGAAGAAGTTTCCCTTATTCAATTTTTTTATGTTTTTCTTTCTTCTAATCTTTGTAAGATGGATTATTTGTGTGTTGATGATGTTATGGAGAATAGGATTGCCTGATTTAGTTTTAGGGATTGCTTTTGACATATTTTTGTTAAACTCTTATTTTATTAACTTGAATGAAAGTATCTTTGAAGATTGTTGATTTTATTTCGATCTTGTAATAAATTGAGAGAGTGCGTAAGATTATTAGTGTAGGATTGTACAATGAGAGTTGGTAACCTATAGATTTACAATCATCACATTAATTGATTAGTTAAAAGAGAGATCTCGGCTGATTCGATTGATCACCCATAGGATAGTTTAATAACTAGTTAAATTGATGGAGTGATTGGGTGGGTTAAGAGATAGTTCAATTGATTCCATTTAATTTGGTTAGGGAAAATTAATTACACCTTGAGAGATGGTACTTAATATATTTAAATATCTTAGGTGAGATATAATTCGATTAATAAAATAAAAGGCAGATAAAATAGGAAAAAAGTAATCTCTAGTCTTTAGATTCTTGAAATTCAATTTTCTGTATTTAGGTATTGTTTATTGTTCATTATTAGTATTTCAATTTTAGTTTAATTTTTCATATTATTTCTATTACATAATTTCGTCTCCTAAATAAAGTTTGATATAAATTAAGTGGTTTCTACATCAATCCATGTGGGATCGATATTCGCTTTCTAATTACAAGTCACAACCCTTACACTTATAGTTTTTTAGCGTAAAACTAGGAGTTGTTTTCCAATCAACAAGTTTTTGGTGCCATTACCGGTGACTAATTATTTAGCATCTTGTTTAATTTAAATTATGTTGATTTAAGAAATTTTGATACTTTTCCTTGTGTATTTGCAAGTGCATGGACACAAGGAGCATGCGAAGAATGAAAGAAGTTAATGAAAATGAATTTCCCGACATCAAGAGAAACAAAAGAGAATTAAGAAGGGCAAAGCATCTAAATTTTTCACAACAAGATATGGCTGAAGAAGGAGAACAAAGAGGATCGGAAAGGACATTGATGGATTTCATAGGGCCAGTATTTAGTCCTCAAGGAGTGGCAAGACTGGTGGTTCAAGCGAAAAATTTTGAGAGAAAGCTGACCCTTCTTAACATTTTACAAAACAGTGTGCAATTCTACGGGCTATACAATGAGGATCCGAATGCCCAAATTGACAACCTTTTAAAGATCTATGATACTTTTCGATTCAATAACGATGTGCTAAAGCTGAGATTGTTTTCAACTTTGAAAGATTGAGCGAAGGTATGGTACAAATCGCTGAATTCAAGACAGATTATAACTTGGAAGCAGCTTGCCCAAGCATTTCTTGCGAAGTATTTCCCACTAACGAAGACTACGAGGATTATCAAGGAGATTACAAATTTCTAGTAGAACAATAGAGAATCTCTTTATGAAGCTTGGGAGAGATTTAAAGAATTGCAGAGAAGCTGTCCCCATCACAACCTTTTAAGGGAGTTCCTGCTGTAGACTTTTTATAATGGCGTGAATCTGAGTACGAGAGGAAAAAATGACGCAGTAGCTAAAGGTACATTGATGAGGAAGACAGTGGAAGTAGCTCATGATCTTTTGGAGGAGTTGGCGATCAACAACTACATGTGTTATAACGAGAGGAGCAAATAGAGGTAGAAAGAACAAAAAGTTATGATACCTATTGACTCTGTTACTACTTTGTAGGGTCAGATCACTACTCTTACGAAGCAACTGAACAACATGCAAGGAGCAGCTATCTCTACAACAAAGGCAATGCAAGTGCAATGTGAGTTGTGTGGGCAGAACAACCATGGCTTAGCGGAGTGTTTTCTATTGAGAACTGGTGATACCGAACAGGTAAGTTACCTAGGCCAGTCGCAAAGAGGTCATAATTCGTACTCCAATACTTATAATCTAGGATGGAAAAACCATCCAAATTTCTCTTGGGGTAATAACAATGTAGGTGGCCAAGCAAAACCACAAAGACCTCCAAGATTTCAGCAAGATCAAATTGGAGCAATGGAAAGTAAAATGGACAAGATGATGGAAGTGTTGGGGTCCAAACTGGCAGTTTAAGAGGAGAATCAGAAAAGGATGTTTGCTAGCCAAGAGGAGAGTCAGAAGAGGATGGAAGCGAAATTCAACCAAATTGTGAAGAATCATGCCTCATCCATTCACAATCTGGAGGTTCAAGTAGGTCAACTCGCTAACGCTTTATCTTTGAAAAATGTAGGTAGCCTACCAAGCAACACTAAAGTTAATCCAAAGGAAAGAATCATAGCCATCATGCAAACTCAAGAAAGGGAAAGTGAACTTGAGAAGGAAAATAGAGCCAAGAGAGAAGTAGAAACAATTTTGAAGCTCTTCCAAATGAACTAGTAAGCAAGCCGATTAGGGAATTTCAACTTCGAATTCCACATCATATTTTTGCTCAGCGGAAGTCATTTTTAAGTGGAGTAGTGAGGAATTCTAAGGAGGTTGAGTTAAGCAAGATGTTGGATATAACAAATCAACTCCAAATAAAGTTCATGTTAAAGGAACTGGTGAAGAAAGAGGTCAAATAGCACTTATCAGAAGGAAATCCACACATAGCACAAAAGAAAGAATACCTAGGGGACTTCTTCATTCTGTGCAGTATAAATGGAGTTAAGATAGCTAGGGCGTTTTGCAGATTTAGGAGCTAGTATCAATATGATTCCTTACATGTTTAGTTAGAAGTTGGGTTTAGGAGAGCCAGAGTCCACTAAGATATTGGTGAAAACGGCCGATAGAACAGAGCATCAACTGAAAGGGATCATCAAGAACATGCAAATACGGATTGACAGATTTATCTTCCCCGTAGATTTCTATATACTGGATATTAGAGAAGATGCAGAAACCCCAATGGTTCTTGGGCTACTATTCTTGGCTACTTCTCGTTCGATCATTGACATGGATGGGGGAGAATTAACACTGAAAGTTGGAAAAGAGAAATTAACTTTCAAGGTGTACAAGAAAGACTATCGTTTTCCTTTACCCTTAATGGATATCAAGAAAACTAAACTCCAAGGAGTATGGGAAGATATTGAGAACCCTGGGAAGGCATTCAAGAAGAAATGATCGTGCACAAGAAGGCGTAGGAAGGAAAACCACAAAGAAGGTGGAGTTCATACCAGGGTGGCTCATATACAGAGTTTGAGATCAGCTTTGCTCTACCACCATACCAATCATTTCAACCGCCTTAAGCAAAAAGGAGAGTCGAGCTACCAACATTAACAAAAGCACTGCATGGGAGGCAACCCATAGAATTCTACTATCTTTTGATTGTTTTTGTTTACTTGTTTATTTGATTTATTCAACATGATTGTGTTTGATTTGGTTTTGATTGATGTTTATTTAGATTTTGTTTAAATTTCAACTTGTTTTCTTTTCAAATTTCTTGTTGATAATATTAATTTGATATGTTTGTAGGTTATGGGATCATAAAGAATACATATTAAGCTTGGAAGAAGGTTTAGAAGTGGAAGAATCACCCCATCCCATGATCGTAGGAATCACTCAAATTCCCACGATCGTGGGAATCCCTCCACAAACTTTCTAGAGCATAATCCCACAATCGTGGGAAGTGGGAATTCCATTCGGAAGAAAATTTAAGTTTCCCTCTCCTTTTCTTCTCTCCCTCATTCTTCAAAATTTCACTTCTTCTCTCTCTAGCCCATGAAAAGTCTCCTCCCACTCTCTAAAATTCTTCATTTTTCCTCTAAATTCTTGGTATTTTCTTCATCTCTTTTCATTAATCTTACAACCCTTTACTCTTTTCATGCATTAATCATTCAAAACACAAGGATTTGGGTAAGATTTTTCTTCCTTTCTTTTAAATACGAATTTCACTCTATTTCTCTTATTTTTGCAGATTTTCTTCTTACAATGGCACCAAAGAAGATAATGGCTCGAAAAGCAACTAATGAACTGCACCTTCAAGTTTTCTCTGAAGGTAAGCCAGATATAACGATAGCTTACTGTTCCCCATTCCCAATTTATTCAGAAGAAGAAGGTACACATTTTCGAGACCTTAGGGATAAAGAATTAGTCACTCCTAGGTATTTTGATTTCGAATTATTAGAAACCATAGGAGTTGAGATGGAAAATTGAGTGACTAGCTGCAAACATAGGTTAGAATAAGTTCATTATATGTGACGTGCCTATTCACCCTATGATTACCACAAAGTTTTTCACTACAGTCCGATATAACCCTAAAATGGACATTTTCTGGTTTAGGTTATTTGGCAATGTTTATAAATTGGATTATACTGTCATGCATGGTCTTTTCAACTTGTCAAACACTAAAATTTTAGATGATTATGATGATTTTTATTTAGATGATTACTGGAAAACTCTGACGGGGAAGAACATTTTGACTCTAGGAATGCACCGAATTCTTTAATCTGTAATACTGAGTATTTACTTTTGCATAAATTTATGTGTCTAACTGTGTTTAATAAAACTAAAAGTAATAAATGCTCGGCCAAAGAACTTTTCTTTTTGTGGTGCATGGATCGAAAAATTAAAATTAAAATGCCTTTTAGAATTTTTCAATAAATAGTGAGTGTTGTAAATAAAAAGAGTTTATATTTTAGCATGTCTCATGTTGTTACTACTTTAGCTATGTTTTATAACCTTGATATGGAAGTTGTGTGCACAACGCCATTCTATACATTTGACATATCATATTTAAAGCATTATGAGATTTTGGAGTTTCATTCTATAAAATTTCGAAACCCTCAGACATATACTGCAGTGAAGAATAGGAGGGGCATAGACACAGTCGCGTCTTGACCATCCACATCTTAAGTATTCTTGGAGCCAAAACAAGAAGCAACAGAGGAGGAACTAAGTGCACCAGCGAAGGTCGACCGATTCCAACAAATCCTTGACCAGATGGCCTCTAACCAATAGTAAATGACGTCTCAAATCAATGAGCTCGGCACCTAAATGTGACAAGTCCATAAGGAGTAGCGTAGTTTGAAAAAGAGGTTCCTCAAATATTGCCAAAGGAATAATTTTAAAGCTCCTTCGCCAACACCATCGCCACCATCATCTTCATAAGCTTTTCTTACCATTTACTTTTAAATTCTGTTATTTCTTTTGTTTTGTTTCGTTTCATTTCATGTTTGTTTGGTTTCATTTCATTTTCTTTTGTTCGGTTTGCTATCATTCTTGTTTGGTTTCATGTCATTTTTATTTGGTTTGATATCATTTGTTTGTTTCAATTTCTTTTGTTTGGTTTGATGTCATTTTCCCTTATTTGGTAGTTGACTTGTCACATTGAGGGCAATGTGATCTTTAAGTGTGGGGAGGTGACATTAACTTTCTCAATTGCATTGTTCACATTTTGTTAAATAGGGTGCATGTTTAGGCATATCATGTGTTTTGTGTCAGCAATGGAACCACACTTAAATCATTCTAATGAATATTGTCATGAGATTCTGTTATACTAGTTGGAATTAGATTGAATGCATGTTTGAACTTGGATTAGGCTACTTGAGTAGAAAGTGAACCATATAGAGTAATGAAAAGTAGTTGGTTACATAAGCTTAGTC
>JAOQML010026726.1:0-11394 GCA_027568935.1 Erythroxylum urbanii | reverse complement strand
TGGGTTTATCAAAAACAATCTCTCCACTAGGTAGGGGTAAGGTTGCTTACTTTTGGACCTCTTTAGACCCCTTTATCAATAGTACCCTATATATATTATTCATATGGGTCTATCAAAAACACTCTTTATTATGTAAGGGTAAGTTTATGTACTATTGGACTTCTCCAAACCCAACGAGACTCTCATTGGTGTTGTTGTTGTTGTTTACGTTTGTTTTGTTTTCTATTTCTATTCATACTAGTGTAACATTCAAGTAATTTTGCCAACTTAAAAAAAATCAATCCATTGACACAAAAATTAAATAACTTAAGGAAGTTTTTTTACATATCTTTTAATATTCAAAACTTTTAATGCAAAATTTGGATATATGAAATACTTATTTAAATTCAACAACTATTTGTAACAAATTTATTGAATGTTTCTATAAATACCAAATTAAATATACAATCTACACTAATACAATTTTATTTTTTTACTAAACTTTAATCAATTTAATTAGATTATCTACTAAACTAAATTAATATTTTTATCTTGAACTAAAATTAATTTTCTTAACTTAAAAATTTTCTTTCTTAAGCAAATATTAATCGATTATATATGCAATAAAAATAATAAAGAATAAGAGGATAAAATGAAAATTTATTGGCTAACCTTTTGAAAATCGTTTAGTTTTAAGAGAGTTGAAGTCCATCATTCGGTTTCTTAATCTTTCGATACCAGAAGATATCAAAAATATGTTTCATATACAACATAAATCTAATATAAATTATAGATATCTAATAATTTTACTATCATGAATGAGAAAAATAAAGCGAGACAAATATTAATGGTACTTGAATGATCTATAGTAAATTATGTCTCTCGATTCCTCAAAAAATTATACTAAACTATAATAGAGAAATATAATTTCTCATTGTATGATAAATTGCATTCGAGAAATCCTTTATAAGATTAAAAACTTATATCCCTTTATGTCTTATAAACCTATATGTATCTTGAGATACTTGAATGTTTTAGGAGACATAATTGAGATTAAACTGTTAATATGCTAATGACTTGTAACATGCTTAAGGTTAGTATAAATCTTAAAATTTTCAGATATGTTATGATAATGTAAAATTACTTATATGACTAAGAAGGAATAATGATCATAAATGTATAATACAATCACAATTCATGAGAGCAAAACTCCATATAAAGAAAATATATAATTATCTTTAACTAATTATGTCAAAAGACCTCAAAACACTCATTCTACAAACATGTCTGTCGAAAATAACATAACAAAGTCTTTTAGTAATAGGGTCAACTTGTACCTAACCAAAACATGCTCCATTTTAATGTTACCTTTCTATACATGTTTTTTTAATCCTCAAACGATAGATAAAAGGAGGTAAATTATGAGCATGCTCACTTTTTCCTTATTTGAAAGATAATGAATGAATTGCTCATCTTAGTGAGTAATTATGACAATTTTATATATGATCATTATAAAGCAATCATAGTAATAATTAAAAAGAGAGTAATCAAAGAGATATAAAAGTAATTTATATTGGTTTGACTAAGCAATCCTTAGCATACATCAGCTTCACTTAAAAGAAGAATAACTCTTACAATCGTCTTATTTTGTCATGTATGAATTGCAATCATTTACAAATCTTACTCTAGGTCAAAGGAAACTCCCATTACTACAAGAAAAATTAGTTTTAGCGATAGAAATTACCAACAGAGAATAAAGATTTTCTATCGGGAAACAAATTTGACGACAAAAAAAGTTGTCGGAGAAATGGTCGTACGTAAATTTTAGTGCTGGATATTAGGAATCAGTCGCAAATTTAGTGACAAAATTTTGTATATCTGTTTGTAAATTTAACGATGGAATTTTATATTTATATCAGTAAATTTACCGACAGATTTACAATATTTTGTCACTAATTTGCCAATAAACTCACAATATTCTGTTAGTGAATTTACTGACGATAAAATGTAAGTCCGTTGCTAAATTTATTGATAGACATATAACATTATGTCGCTAAATTTATCGACGGACAACATTATCAGTCACTAAATTTTTATCGAAGGAATATTGTAATTCCATCGGGAAGTATGGCTATGATAAATTTCAACTGTCGTTTCTCACTTCCTACACGAGTTTTCTATTAATACTGTTTTGATTTTTTGTACATTTTATTTTTTTCAATAATATAACATTGATTAATAAATATAAAGTAAACATTATCCTGATTGGTAATATAATAAAAAATTATAATGTACACGAATAAGCATATTGAAAATGACTGTAAATTAAGAATTCATACAAAAACTTAAGAGTAGCATACTATCAAATACGTTCAGTTATTCATCTAAGCTATGCAGGTGGTGAAGGCTAATGCTCTGACTGCTGCTATGTCCCTCGCCTTTAACTCATCCACCTCATTACGGAGCTAAGTTATGCATTCCATCAGCCTCTCTACTGTACTCTTAAGTTGAACGACTCTCTCATTTGATGCGGAGCACCTACTAAATCTAGCTATAGAGGATGTGGAGGATTGCAAATAGCATGTGTTTACAAATGAACCTAAACCAAATATCCTTCCAAGGTGGTCCATACCACCCATTGCATTAAGATATGCCTGACTCTCATCAACAGTTTTAGAGTTCTAAGACTATCGTTTAATGCTTTCTTATATTTGGTCCTATCATTATAATTGCTTGTGTTATAATTTTTAAGAATTAATATTAAAGTATAAATTTTACATACATGAAGTTGTCCATATTGGGTGTTGACGGAGGTCACACCATCATGCTTCTTAGTATAAGTGAGTAAAAAAAGTTAGTGTGGTGTAGGCTTCCTGCCATAAACTTTTCCCGCATCAGAATAAATTGTTATAAGTGAACTACAATTTACAAAAAT
Organism: Erythroxylum urbanii; assembly: GCA_027568935.1. Taxonomy (NCBI): domain Eukaryota; kingdom Viridiplantae; phylum Streptophyta; class Magnoliopsida; order Malpighiales; family Erythroxylaceae; genus Erythroxylum; species Erythroxylum urbanii. The sequence goes on along the minus strand of JAOQML010026726.1, from coordinate 8,480 downwards.
TTTGACAGTTTCCTCTATTTTTATGATATTTATCCCCTATCAGACAAAAAAATTAACTCAACAACACAACCATTAATGGCACCAAACATTGATAACGTTATTATTCTCTATAATACACATATATTTTCACTTTAAATTTCATACATCAAATTTCATTGAAATCAAATTTCATACATCAAAGTACAAAAATCATAATATAAGTGTAAAGTTTTGATATTTACTAGTTTATGTGCATGTTCTTGGTGGGTCATAGATCCTATAGTGCGTACAAGTAGACTCTCTGTTTGGTCCTCTATGACTGTTTGCAGAATTACGTCTGAAATGAACATTGCTTTAGGTGATGCCCAATACTACTGCCAACGACTCCATATTTTTTTATATATATATATAGTGCTTGTACACCATTCTTGTATATCAAACTAAGAAAATTTTGTGTATCGTACACGTTATTAGAGACTTTCCTAGTTTAAGTGTTAGTTATGGTGGTGACTTAACTTATCATCACCGTAAGAAGTGCCCTCATGGGGGTGACTTAACCCATTTTTTCTTAAATTCATCAACTTATTATATATCAAGTGCAGGAGGGATGACTCGAAAAACTAAACCTAGACGAGGCCACAAATAGAAAGGATAGGACGATGGTAGCAACATCTTTCATCTTACACTTTATTCTTCATTCCATTCACTCTTCATTCTCTGCACACAGACACATTCAGAGACAGAGAGTAAATAGAAAGAAAGAAGGGAAGAAGAGAAGAGAACATAGAGAGTTAGTGAAGGAGAGAGAAATAAGGTAGAGAGCTAGAAGTAGAAACAATCCTTCGACCATCTCGTGAGAACAAGCCGAAGTAGAAGGTGAGAGCTAAAACGAGAAGCTTGAGAGGGGCAGGAGACCACCGCACTTCACTCACTCGATCTTTGTTTTCTTACTTTGTTTATCATTTATCACATTGTTTCTTGTTGTTTACAAGACTTGTTACTTTTATAGCTTAGTCTACTGTTACTTGTTTCCTTTTCATAGTTAATCTGGTTATTTACTTGGTTTGTTGCTTGAATACTTTTCTTATACTGATAAAGATGGGATCTAAGTATTAATGTTATGATGGGCTGAATCTTTTTCTTGAGGATTAATGTCGTTATTTTAATCAACTATGTATGAATAAGTTATGGCTTAGTTGTCTTATTAATTGCTGTGGTTTCTAAGCTGAATGGGTGTAATGGCATGACTAAAGCTCGCATCATTTTAGTATTAAACGAAAGATCGAGAGAAGAAGTTTAATATAGAACGAGAAACTGTTGACGTTTAGGTTAAGAACTAGAAATATAGTAACTTAAATGGTAATGAGTAGTCGGGTTTCTATAATTAATTCGGATAATATCTTGTTGAATGCAAAGGTTAGATTAGTTTATTATTTGAGTTGATTTAGAACCCAACTGTTAATTTTGGTAAGACAATTAACCAATCATTTCCCTTAATCATACATAGGTGATTAAATTAGTGAAATTAATTCTTAAGAGTATTCCATTTTGTTAATCTATTTGTCTTTGCTTTCAGTTGAATCGTTTACGTTTTAGTTTAAATTTGTGATTTTCTTTTAAAGCCTTCACTCAACAATCAGGATAGAATATTTAGGAGTGCATCTGTTTTTATTTTTCATTTAAGATTAATTTAAGTTAACCAATTTTAGTTTCGTGGGAGACGACCTTAAGTAATCACTACAACCACTTTATATAGGATAACCTAGGTATTTTTAGAAATTATTCCATCACAACAAGTTTTTGGCACCGTTTTTAGGGAGGCGTTTAGTGTTTTGAACTTGAATTAATTTTGATTGTTTTTATTTACTTAAGTGATTTTGATTATTTGTGTTTGTTCATGCATGCATATTTTATTGTGTTATTTTGTCAACATGTTTTGTAATTTTTGTTATTAATTTAGTGCTTTCCAATTTAGTTTGTGCTAGGTAGGAGAACTTTAGGTTATAAATTTACTTGGTTTATCCTAGGAAGGAGATCTTTAGATAGTGAACCTGTCCCTTTTATTGTTAACATACATCGAAGATGAAGACCTTAAGGAGACTCTGAAGAAGATCGCGTGGAACCAAAACGTAAAGATCAAGTGAATAACTACAAGATGGGTGAAAGGTAGTTGAAGATGAAGGAGTATGCCAAACCAGTGATTGGTACTGCGATGTCGTACATACATTTGGGAGAGGCAGCTAGAAATTACAAATTGAAGAGCATCCATTACAACATGCTGCCATCTTTCTATGGGGTTCCCAATGAAGACCATTTAAATTTCATTCGAGAATTCTATACCACTCTCAAAAAATTCCCTTTGGATGACCTAAATGAGGATCAACTATTATGAGAAGTGGTAAAGTGACTGACAATCATTTTGAGTTTTCTTCTAAGCTGTCTGATGTTGATAATCAAGAGAAGGAAAGCCTCAACTAAGAAGAAGATAAAGCCTCAAAGACGAAGAAGATGAGCGAAATGAGAAAAGTAATGGGAGAAACTCTTCAAGTCACATTCAAAAGAGCGAATAAATTAAGCATGACACAAAGGACTATGAAGGATAAAAACTGCACAAGGAGACGGATCCTTATCGACCATCAATTCCATATCCAAGTCACCTTAAGGAATCAAAATAAGATGAGCACTTTTCTTATCTATATCGCATGCCTTCTAAGGTCAATTTTAATCTTCCCTTGATAGATGTGATTAGGAACATTTTGACTTATTTCAAGTTCTTCAAGGAACTAAGCATTCAGGCTAACTATGAGACTATCCTAGAATGTTCCAAATCAAGATGGGTGTGGTATATGTTGAACTTGTGGTCATGGAGTGAATGTTTGTACGTATTCTTATAAACCTTTTGATGGGGAAGAATAAGTGAATGTAATTAATGATTTTCAACCAAAATGATCTATATTCAAACACCTACAATCCTGGTTAGAGAAGCCACCCCAATTTTTCATAGAAGACCAATAATCCACCATTGCAACCCCAATAACAATACCAAAGCTTTTAGAGGCCAAATTATTACCGAGGGCAATTTTTAAATCAAAACCCACCAAGCCAGGTTTCCTTGGAGGAAAGCTCAAATGCTTTTATTCAGGTCATAATTCAAAATCAGGAAATGAACAACAAGAGGTTTAACTCTTTGGAGGCATCTGTGAAGAGAATTGAGATCTAAGTAGGGCAACTCACTACTCAAATGCACAACAATCAAAAGAGAAAGTTGGCTAGTAAACCCGAGCAAGCTCAAACAGTCACTGTTATGAGAAGTGGTAAAGTGATTGACAATCATTTTGAGTTTCCTTCTAAGTTGTTTGATGTTGATAATCAAGAGAAGGAAAGTCTCAACCAAGAAGAAGATAAAGCCTCAACCAAGAAGAAGATGAGCAAAATGAGAAAAGCAATGGGAGAAACTCTTCAAGTCACATTCAAAAGAGTGAACAACTTAAGCATGACACCAAGGACAATGAAGGACAAAAACTGCACAAGGAGACGGATCCTTAACGACCATCAATTCCATATCCAAGTCACCTTAAGGAATCAAAATAAGATGAGCACTTTTCCTATCTATATCGCGTGCCTTCTAAGGTCAAATTTAATCTTCCCTTGACAGATGTGATTAGGAACATTTCAGCTTATTTCAAGTTCTTCAAGGAACTAAGCAGCAACAAATGAAAGTTTGAGCCCAACAAAAAGGTGTTGGTATACTTGATATTGGAGCGAGCATAAACCTTATGTCTCACTCTATTTATGAGAAATTAGATCTAGGACAATTAAGACCTATAAATGTGTGTTTGCAATTAGCTGATAGGTCAATCAGTTATCCAAAAGGAATAATGGAGGACATGTTAGTGGAAGTTGGAGGATTGATTGTTCTCGTAGACTTTGTTGTCTTAGATATAGGGGAAGTGAAAGAGAAAGAAAAGGAGCTCTCCATACTCCTAGGTAGGCCTTTTATGACCACCACTAACATTTTGATTGATGTGAATAATGGGAAATTGATCATGACTGTCTTAGGAGAAACAGTAGAATTTTCAATCTTTAATGTTGAACTTATTCCTACTTCTACTATTTCTGAAAAACGTTCTTTTGTTGATCAAATTGATGATGCATATTGTGATTTTCCTTGCAAGAAGAGGAAGAAAAGGAGCAGGACTTAGTTAAAGTGAGTGATGAATGCTACTAATTGTTGGTAAATGCAACTGAGGGAGAGATTAGGAAATTCTTGGAGAAAAATCCCAATGAAGAGAAGAAAATAGTGGAATCACTCACTTTAGGTGATCCACCTTGAGCATAACGGTTGAAGTTTTCAACTAAAAGATATTAAAGAAGCTCTAAATGGGAGGCAACCTATATGATTTTTGTTTTGTTTTTCAATTATTTTTTGTATTTCTTTTTTAAGCGAAACTTGACTTAATCTGTTTGCTGTGTGTGCACAGACTTACTGCTCAATCTCTTCTATTTGTCTTCCTCATAGCTATTCACCTTTCCTCAATATAGTACGCCATGCTTATTGCCATACTTCACACTGCATCGACGCATCCACTACCCCCACTTTCTTATCATATTTCTATCCCTTTTCTTTTTGTTATTTTTACTACTTGTTAGTTTAATGTCTTGTGGTTTTAATGTTTGTCCTTGTTTGTGCTATTTTGTGTCTTAGATCTCTCTTTTACTTTTTTTTGTATCACATTAGGAACAAAATGATGTTTAAGTGTGGGGGGGTATTAGTTAAAAAAGTCATTATTTATGTATTGTGTGTTTGTTTTTCCCATTTGATATTTAGAGATGCATGATCATTAAATGAACTCGATCAGGATTAGAAATGTATAATATGAGTGAATGAGTATACTTGCATGCTTAGACTGATTAACTTGGATTTCGATTAAAAGGACATTAGCTTGTTGTGATAGATAAATGACACTTTTCATTTGGTACGAATTTGAACCTTTTTGAACTATTAAACACCAAGTTCAAGTATTCTTTATTGAAAGTATTCTTTCATGATTAATAAACTCTAGAACTTGCTTGCAAATACTAGTTGAGATCACATAATTTGATACAAACAATGAAATGATGAAGGCAATTAGGATTTACCGCTTTTGCTTAAAAGGCCACCATGATGTTACCTTTAGTAAACCCCCTTTGAGCTTAACATGAAACCTTTTCTTTCTTTAAACCAAAAATATGAGTTTTGACCTTAATTATTTATCCTCTTAGTTATACCTACCATAAGGTAAGTTGAGCATTTGAATGTGTATGATTGGGTTTAGGGAATAATTGTTTGAACAAGTGTAGGGGAGTCATAGCTTAAAGTTGGCTTTTGCATTAGGAATGGATATGGTTGTATTAATTTTCTCTCCTCTATATTTTTCTTCTCTTGATTTCTTTGTTTTAAATACATAATTAATTAATAAAAAAGAGAAAAAGAAAAAAATCAAGGAGAAAGAAAAAGAAAAAGAAAAGAAAAAAGAAAAAGAAATAAAAAAAATGAAAGAGAAGATGACCAAAAAATGAAAGAAGAGGAGAGACGTACAAATGGGGAGTTTTGCCCATATTACACGAAAGGAAAGAATTGGGTTTTTTATTGTTCATTGTTTTGTTTCATTTTAGAGGCTCAATTTGTTTTGTGGTTTTAAACTACGATATTCCTTTTTCTTACCCCTAGCCCGATGCCATTACAGCAAAAATAAAGACCTTTGGATTGATGTTTGTATTTGATATGAGTGGTGGAGGTTAGATTAGTAAGCAAGCTTATGGTAGATGCTGTACATGAAATGAATGATGAGTGAACATATCCTACCTTTGAATGCTTGAGAGGATGGGGAGTGGAGTGAGTATCTATCACACTTATTGATAATTCTTTGAATTGAAGTGCTTGTTGATTTTGGCTAAATATGCAAAGAATAGCTTGTTCATAGAGTATTGAGTTTAAAGTTATTAGGTTGTGTTTATTGAAATGATTGTTGATATTTTTGACTATTATTTGAAAAAATTGTTATCTCCATTGTTTGTTCTTTTATGATCTAGTGTTCTTAATATGCTTGAGGACAAGTATAGTTTAAGTGTGGGGAAATTTGTTGTGTCTAGTTTCTATTACTTTTTGTCATCATATCTTGATTTTGGTTACAAATCCTTGTGTTTTGATCCAAATGTGAGATAAATTAAGTAAAAATGATGTAAATATTGCATGAATATTACTTGGATTGTTTTGTGAATTTTGCATGAAGGTTGAAGGGAAAGTCATGTAAATTTTGCATGAAAAGAGAAACAAAAGAAGAAGAAAAGTGGATTCATCAAGTTATTACGTATCAAGTGTAGGAGGGATGGATCGAAAACCTAAACCTAGACAAGGCTACAAATAGAAAGGATAGGAGGTTGGCGGCGACATCTTTCATCTTACATTCTATTTGTCATTCCATCCACTCTTCATTCTGTACATACAGAAACATGTAGGGATTGAGAGGAAATAGAAAGAAAGAAGGGAAAAAGAGAAGAGAATAGAGAGAGTTAGTGAAGAAGAGAGAAATAAGGCAAAGAGTTAGAAGCAGAAACAAACCTTCGACCATTTGGTGAGAACAAGTTGAAGTAGAAGGCGAGAGCTAATGCGAAAAGCTTGAGAGGGGCAGGAGACCACCACACCTCACTCACCCGATCTTTGTTTGCTTACTATGTTTATCATCTGTCGCATTATTTCTTGTTGTTTACTAGACTTATTACTTTTATAGCTTAGTTGACTGTTACTTGTTTCCTTTTCATAGTTAATCTGGTTATTTACTTGGTTTATTGCTTAAATACTTTTCTTATATTGATAAATATGTGATCTAAGTATTTGAGAATGATGAACCATATTTATGCTATGATGGGCTGAATCTTTTCTTAAAGATTAATGTAGATATTTTAATCAACTATGCATTAATGATTTATAGTTTATTTATCTTATTAACTGATGTGGTTTCTAAGTTGAATGAGTTTAATGGCATGACCAAACCTTGTATCATTTTAGTATTAAATGAACGATCGAGAGAAGAAGTTTAATACAGAACGAGAAACCATAGATGTTATGGTTAAGAACTAGAAATATATTAACTTAAGTGGTAATTAGTAGTCAAGTTTCTATAATTAAATCGAATGATAACTTGTTTAATACGAAAGTTAGATTACTTTATTATTTGAGTTAATTTAGAACCCAACTATTAATTTTAGTAAAACAACCAACCAATCATTTCCCTTAATCATACATAGGAGATTAAATTAGTGAAATTAATTCTCAAGAGTCTTCAATTTTGATTAATCTATTCATCTTTACTTTTGGTTGAATCGTTTACTTATTAGTTTAAATTTGTGCTTTTCTTTTAAAGCCTTCACTCAACAATTGGGATAGAATGTTTAGGAGTGCATTTGTTTTTTTTTCGTTCAAGATTAATTTAATTTAACTAATTTTGTTAACCAATTTCACCTCCGTAGGAGACGATCTTGGGTAATCACTATAACTACCTCATATACTTGCGAGTAGGATAGCCCAAGTATTTTTAGAACTTATTTTATCGCAATAACAACATATATGAGTATCCGTCAAATAAAGCAATTTGTTAACCAATATCCTATAAAAAGTGACATTAAGAAGTAAAAAGGGCACCTACATATGATTTTTCTAACTTTATATTAAAATAAAAAGAGTGGAAATTGGTTTACAATAAATAAAATCAGTTTCCTAAAAAGATCAAAAGCAAATTTTTTGCTTACATATATTAATTCCAACACTAAATCGAGAAATCACATTGAAGTTCAAGTCTTTATATTTAAATTAATCACCTATAAGTTCATTTCCAAAGTTTGATTTTAAACAAGCACTATGGTTTGTGGCATTGTTTACCCCTGTGAATCGAGAAAGCAAGTTCTAACCGTGACTCATAGGCTCATGGAATTTTTCACCTATAAGCCTCATAGGAGCTGCATCACCAGTTTCCAGCCTATATACCATCCTAAGGGTTTATTATGCAAAGAATTGTCATGTCAATTATATGAATTTCTTATATTAATACTTAGTTTGAATTAATCACATTGAAGGTCAAGTCTTTACATTTCAATTTTAACAAATTCCCAAATATAAATTCTTACACTATTAAACCCTATCATAAAAACTCATCAATCATTGTTAGAGGTAAAATTGCGAAGAACAACACAAAACCAATCACATTGTAGACATTACCTAGTTGAACAACTTACCTTAATAGACAGACAATTGCAATAGACGATTATCGACGCTCTTGTTAAGTCATTAAATTGCATTTATTTTGGACTTAATTATCTTTAATGTGTCAAAATAATTATCCAAAATTAATGGAATTATCTTATAATTGTTTACAGATTATTTTCAATACCTTAGAGACGAAATTGAATCAAAAAGATGCAAAAGAATGAAGAAAATTCGAAATTCCTAATTTGACAGCAATTTT
>JAOQML010026611.1:0-11401 GCA_027568935.1 Erythroxylum urbanii | reverse complement strand
TCTAGTTTTCTCTAATATATAATCACTATCAATGATAAAATATAAACATTAATAACAAAATAAGTTTTTGTTTTTATTTAAAAAAAACAGAAAATGAAAACTAAAAATCACAGCAGAAAAATAAAAGTAGAACTAAAGGATTCTTAATTTGATTAATTTCAAAAAATTATTTTTAGTAAATATATTTATATAATGTTTTAAGGAGTAATTATGCACAGTTTCTTTTAATGGATAAACATGAATTTATAAAACGTTAATTCTAATTTATGGTATGCAAATGTTTAACTGCACTCCATTGATATAGGAACGTATTATTCCTCAAAATTATATAATGATAACAATAAATTTACCACAAAATAAATAAATAATTAAAATTTTGCGTTAGTGAATTTTTATTATATTATTCAAATAAATTATTTATTTGATATGCAATTTTTAGTTTTATGAGTTATTAAAACAATTTCATTCTTGAATTTTTTAAAAAAAAAGCATTGTATGAAAAGGACACTGTAATAGAGTACTGCACTGTGTCGTCATCATATTAAGGTATTATTCTAGATGTAATTGTTATTTGGAGAAGAGCTTACATAACACATTATTTATATTAATAATGTGATTCAAAAAGTATTTTTTAAAGGTTGTTCGTTCTTCGTAAGTATTGAGATAAGTACACTGTTTTATTTTTAATACTGTCACAACCTGAAGGTAAATTATTACAAAATCATACAGACAATTGGTAATTTTTTTCTACAAGAAAACATGAAGGAGTTGACAGGATTTTATATCTTATAGGCTCTCCTATCAATAACTAAAGCTATTGTGTATCGCTTCGAGGGCTGCATCACGTCTATTAACTTTATTCCATATTTAAATTGGAATTATAATGCGGACCATAGGTTGAAAACTACATAAAACTCAATTTATAAGAAATTAGAATCATCTTTAAAATCCAGTAAGGAGAACTCAACCCTAATTAAATCAGCTGATTAGAACTAAAGTTATAATGATTTTGATCACCACAAATTTCCTTGATATGATTATATCAAGTTTTTGTTAAAGAATAAACAGAAAATTCTCATAAAAACAAAACTATTTCTCAAATTTTTTTCTTGTTATGATAATCCATGAATTATATCAATAAAATATGTAATAGGGATAAAACTCTAAAATCTAGGGTCATATAAGGAAAAGGACATTTCCTTTTTATCCTTTGTTAAAATCTCATTAGAAACAACCAAACAAGTTTTAAAAAGTCAAATCCTTATCCAAACAAAAAATTGAAATCCTAAAACCAAATAACTAATATATATCACTCCTTTAAATAACTAAAACCCATGAATATTAGGCCGCATTATAATAAAATATGTTGACTTGTTTAACATATTTTATACACTCCTTATTAGCTCGCCTTTTATATTTCTCATTTTATTTCTCTATGTTCACACAAATCTTGACATGCAAATCCCTAAAAAAAATATGTCTTATACTTTTCAGCCAAATTAGTATATTCCTTAGTAGGAAAAGCTAACATATCCAAAGAAATTAAAGGATTAAAGTCATACATAACTTTAAAAGGAGAACACGAGATAGTAGAATGAATAAACTTATTGTGTACAAACTCAATATATGGCAAATATTTCTTCTTTCTTTTTATGGCAGTGCATATCAAAGTAATAAGTGTCCTATCCTTCTTGGCACTCCTGCACACATGTTTTAAAAAAAAAACAAATCAGTAACATGTGTTGCATTATTGGTTTTGGAACATGCAATAAATTGTGCCATCTTACTAATCCTATCAACAACAATAAATATGTTAGTATTACCACTTTGAGACCTAAGCAAACCTAATATAAAATCCATAGATATGTAAATCCAATGCACTACACTATTGGTTGAAATCAACATCATTGAGATATAGATTTTTAATAAACTCAAAATTATGCAATTTAGTTTGCAATGAAGTGATAAATACGTACCATTTAGACAATGCATTGGCTATAATGTTTTCCTTTCCATTCTTTATAATTAATCACATAAGAAAATAACTTAATAAACTCTAATCATTTGGAATATATCTTATTAAACTTACCTTAGGATTTTAAAAACTTTAACCTCTTATGATTAGAATGGATTCTGAATTCCTTTGGCCATAAATAGTATTCCCATGTTTGTAGAGTTTTGACCAATACATACAACTCATTGTCATAAATAGGTGATAAGGTCATATTTTACATACTATTAGGGATTAAGTTGGTTATAATTTAGTATCTTTATAATATGTTTTTAAGGAATTATATGATATTTTCTTTTGTTTGATTCATTGTTTTATAGGTGATAAATTGGAGGAGAAATCCTTATTTGAGTGCATTATTCTCCATAGTTGTCTAATTAAGAAGATATTACAGTATTTTAGACGCTAACAAGATGGATAATAACTTCATAAAATGAATTAGAGATCGAATCAAGCTTGAAGATGTTGAAAATTGAAGAATTTGATGGTAAAGGCTAGACATTTGTCAGATATAGATAAGAGACAAATGCTTGTCTCTCATAAGGTTTAAGACCTGAAGAAACATAACAAAATGAATGCTAGTTATAACTTACTTACTAATTTGAGACAACTAAAGTTTTACAACAAATATAACACCGATATCAAAGTTGGTCCATGCTAGACTTATAACATGCTCTCTAAAGACATGCAAAATTAAAAGTTCAATCAACTTAGGAATCAATGATGTAATCCATAGCTATAAGCACTTCTATTAGGGTTAACCTAGGGGAGACTTTTAGAGGTTGGTGACAATCTTATTTGTCGTTGAGTTAATAGTTTTAGGGTATTTTAACATCAAAAAGAAATTTGCAGCAAGGTTAGAGGAAAATCATGATAACTCTTCTTTCTTTCTTTTATATTAAAGATTATTTTTGTTTTAGTTTTATTTTGTGATGTTTAGTAGTTAGATCCCTACTTATGGTTAGGGACGTAATATGATAGATATTTTTCATGAATATTTATTTGGTTAAATTTGTTCTTTTGCTTTTAATTGTTAAATTTATGATTAATCAACATATTTTCAATCTTAAGGATTGTATGAAAGACCAAAAGAAGAAGTATAATATATACATTAGGGGAATAAACACCTTAGCTTTAGAAATAGGGATATCCTATATCATTTTGATAACTAAATATATTAATTATGCTTAAGGAGTTTGATTAGGTTAAATTGCACATTAGAAGGTGGTATTTACCTATTTGAATATACTTGCGTGCTTTAGGGGAAGGCACACACACTCATGCACACACACACACACACACATAGACACACACACACACACACACACACACACATATGGTTAATTGTTATTTCAACCTTAACAATAAATCATATATGATAATTGGGATTTAATATAAGTGGATCGTGAAACAGTAGTGTTTGTTATCCTGATTTCTCTTTATTTTTTTAATATTAGTATTATTGTTAGTTTAGTAGTTTAATTTAATTTTTCTAAAATGTGAGTTATTTGATTTCATTATTTGGCTAGGATTGATAAACATAGTATTATAGCTCTTATAGGATGAATACTCTAGAATATTTCAAATTCTATTACTTACTACATTCAATTATATGCACTTGTAGAAAGATTTAATCAAGCTTTTGGCATCATTACTGAGGACTATTTTATTATTTTATTATTAATCTTAGCATTTTTTTAATGCTTATTTACCTTTGTTTATTTATAATCTAACATTCTTATATCTTCAAACTTGGCATCACAATCATACATCTTGAGACCTAATAGCATACGTGGTTAATCTTTGAAACCAAGTGAAGATGTTGTTGAACAGCGACATAGGCAAAAGGGGGCGTGATATCACTGTGAAATATATGGATATCCTTCTTATATATGTATGAGCATGAAGCATACCCAATATTATTATGAAGATATTAATTATATGGCTGCCTATAAGGGAATTAGCATGAATGATCCTTTCTACAATATATACATTCAAGATAAAGAAGTCATCTAAATTACTTTTAAAAGGAGCAAGGAACCATAGCGAGCAGATATATGGGACCACCTGAGTTCCAAGTATGACCTTAGATTCATCAATCATTATCTTCATGGGGTAATTATATGGAAGAGATAATCAAGCATTTTATATCTTCCATCGATGCAAAACTAGATAACTTGGGGAAACTTGAATCTTAAATAAGCTAACCTAAAAAAATGGTGAAATCTAATTAGACATCCATTCATAATTTAGAGATCCAAGTGAATCAAATAACAAAAATGGTAATTGAAAGAGGAAAATTCAAACTTCCTCTTAACAATATGGTAAATTGAATAGAGCAAGTGTAAGCTATCATATTGAAGAATAATAAAACACTTAATGATGTAACCATTAAAGTTAAGGAAGTGCAAGAGTCATACAAGCCTGAAGAAACATACATAGAGGAGAAGGAGAAAAAGAAAAAGGAGGAGCCAAAGAAGAAGGTTGTTAAGGAATCATTGACAATCACCTTAAATGAGGAGTGCTCCACTATTTGGCAAGACAGACTACCAAAGACAATCAAAGATCCATGGAATTTTATTATTTCTTGTAATTTGTTTAGTTTGTTAATTAAAAGGACATTAGGAAATGTAAAGGTATTATTAAGTTGATTCCATTAACCCTAGTCCAATGCACCATATGGTATATTTGAAAGCTAAAGAGATTTTGATCTTGAATGAGAGTAAAAGCAAGTCATTAATGATGGATCTAAGATGAAAGGCTTAAGGAAGAATTCAAACTGAAAGACTTCTAAAGAAGAGCTTATTGGGAGGCAACCCAACATTCTAACTTTTCTTCTCTTTTATTTTAGTTTCTTAGTTCAAATTCTAATAATGTTTTCTTTATTTCATTTGTAAGAAGTCTTTTTTTTTAGTTTTCTAGGATTTAACTCACCAAACTTGACATATAATTGTGGTAGATTTCTCTACCTCAATTTCCTTTCATGCATGCTTTCATTATCTTGTTTATCTAATATTGACGACAATGTCATGTTTTAGTGTTAGCGGTGAATTTATGAGAATTTAGTTTTTTATTTTATGTATTTGGGTTTGTTTTTTATTTTGTTTTATGTTTAGGATATGTTTAGTTACTTTATATTAATATAATAAGTGTATGTACAATCATTAGTTTAGATTGGTTATTGAAAACATAAATGCACACTATGATTAAGTGGTTACTATGCAATCTTGACATTGTGAATCTTAAGAAACCAAAGTAATTAGGTGACACGAATTTAATTTATCTTCAATATCTTATGAGAATTCAAGCTAACGTATAATTTTTTTAAAATGTAGATATCTTCTTTAATTTTATACTTCTAGAACTACCTACCCTTCACACAACAATCTATTAATGAACTCCTTTAAGTCTTACACAAACTTTAACCCTTTTCTGTGTAATCCTTTTCTAAAGAAGTTAAAACCTAAAATAAAAAAGTAATTGCACCCTAATTCATTATTAGTAGAGTTGTTACTAGTGATAGGATATTGTTAGGGAAGGTTTGCAAAGAAATAAGTATGGAAGAGATGGTAATGTGTAAGAAAAAGGCAATGTTAAAAGATCAATTTCATGTCAATTCAAAAAAATAAAAAGACAAAAAACAAATTTTGTGGAAATCGATTGACATGGGTTCTTGTAATTAAAAAGAATAAAGAAAGAGGGAATTTTTGCAAAATAAAGGAGTTGTGGAGATTTTTTATTTTATTTTTGGTTTACTTGCTCTAATTATGAATATTTTTGTTATTTCCTATTCTTTCTTTTGTTAATCTACTTATTGTTTTGGCCCCATTACAACTAATTCAAGGTCCTTTTTTTATATATATCTATTTGAATAGTGGAAATTAGATAATGTTTAAGCTTATGATAAGTTCAACTTCATAAGAAGATGATTAGTGTACATCACCTAAAATTTAAAAACTTATATAAATAAGTTATACCTTGTAAGGAACAAGTAAAATTGAAGTATTTGAGTTTAATGAAAGAGGTAGAATAGCATTTGTATAATGATTCATTTAAGAATTATTATGTGTTTAAGTTTTACAATTCAATTGAGACTTGGATATGCATATCTTATGTTATTAACTGTGAAGCTAATTAATGTGTGTGGGTTAATATTTGTAGGTACCATTCTGGTAAATCTTCAGGATACTATAACTCCTCCATTAGTGAATCCTATAGGTTTGAACTGTTGTGGTATAAGCTAAATGTTACCATACATCTATAAAAGTATGAATTAATTCTTGTTTTAGTAATTAGTGTTTAGTTAGTTACGTTTTATTATTGTCAATTACATTAGGACAAGAAATGAGTTAAGTTTACAAGAATTTGATAAGGCTATATTTTACATAATATTGGGAGATAAATTATTTATAAGTTAGCATCTTTATAGCTTGTTTTACATGAAATATATGATATTTTTCTATATTTTATTCATTCTCTTATAGGTGATAAATTAGAGGAGAAATCTAGAATTTGAATGCGTTATTCTCTATGGTTTTTAGATTGAGAAGATATAAGAATCATTTGGAATTTAACAAGAGGGACAACAACTTTATAAAAGGCATCAAAGATAAACTAAATCTCAAAGATATCAAAATTTGGTGCATTTGGTGGTAAAGGTCATATAGTGTAAGTTATAACTAGGAGATAGGCGTTTATCTCTGATAAGGTTCAAAAGATGAAGAAATAGAACTCAACCAGCACTTATTACAACTTGGTGTCAAGTTTTAGTTACACATTGATTTAAGATAGCTAAAGTTCCACAATAAAATCAACATTGGTATGGAAGATATCAGACTTATAACACACTTCGAGGATACTAAACATTAAAAGTTCAATGACTTTAGGACTTTATGATGTAAACCTAGCTATAAATACTCTTATTATGGCTAACTTATAGGGAAACTTTTAGAGGTTAGTGACAAACTGCTTTGTCATTGAGTTATTAGTTTTAGGGCTTTTTAGCATTAAAGAGGAATTTACAACTCTTCTATCTTTCTTTCTTTATTCCTTTATGTTAAGATTATTTTTTTCATAATTTTTAATAGTTAAATCCCTATTTAGAGTTAAGAATATAGCTTGTGATGGATATTTTAATTATTAATACATAAGTAGTTATAATTTGATCAAATTTATTTTCTTTGCTCTTAATTATTAGTTTTATACCTAATCAATATAGATTTAATCTTAAAGATTATATGAAAGATCAGAAGGTGAAGTAAAATCTGTGCAATAAGAGAGTAAACACCTTAGATCTAAAGATAGGGATATCCTACAGTTATTCCATGCAAACTAATAACAAAAATAAGACAAAATTAACAAATTCCATATGAAATGAATACTTCTTAAGATTAACATGTAATTTATACTCTTTAAAATAAAAAATAGTATTTGAATGTTTAATATAACTATCTTAATGTTTATTACACACTAAGATATCATCAAAAGTAAACTACAATAAATTTTCCAATGAAAAAACATAAAATATAATTCATTAATTTTATAAAGGTGATAGGTGCATTAGTTACACTAAATGGCATCATTAACTACTTATATAAACTATGTTTTGTTTTAAAAGTAGTTTTTGACCCATCACTCTTTTTCATGCAACCATTATTTACATCAATTTAGGAAATATACATGAACTATGTAATTCATCAAGCATATCATCTAACCTAGGGATATGATGTCTATTATTTATAGTAATTTTATTGATGACTCGATAATTAACAAGTAGGTTCCATGTTTTACCTTTCTTTCATACCAGCACTATAAGAACTAAATATAGACTAAGACTCTCCCTTATGTTCATCCACTTACCTTTGAATCTCTTTTATCTCTTTAGGATTGATTCTATAGATGGTCTATTATAGATTGATGAATCAAGGATGAAGTTTATTTGGCGTTATATACTTATTAAAGGTTTACCATATGGTGAAAATAGATCTATAAACTTTTGGAATATAGAAACAACCCCATTAGGTAAAGAAGTTTTAAAATTGTTAGTTGAAAAACAAATATCCTTGTATAAAAGTATCAAATAGTTGTTACCTTGATAATATAGTACTCTTAATATAACTAATTTTAATAAATGCACTAACTCTGTTACTTTTCTCTCTATTTTACACCCCACACTTTGAAATTTTTCCCATTGCACACCACTATGCTTGTTTCATTTTTTTATACACAATCACTTTTTTAGCACCCTTTTCTTTTCCTCAAGCTCTCACTTATTTTCCTCTCATCTTATACTGTTTAGCTATTATAGTATGATCATTATGTGCTTCTCATACTAAGTGGTATTAATATAATATTTTGGTTATTAATTACAAAACAATATATATCCTTGTATCTATCTTAAGTAACATTCCTATCAAACTACCATAGACACCATAAGAGTATATGACTAGTATGCATTGGTGCAAAATCATAAAGAACTCTATTCTTATAATTGCCTATAGAGACGCCACTATCAACTTTGTCACCTTAACTTCTCCACATTCATTCAGTTATTGTAACTTATACGATTTAGGATGTTTTAATGTGGCCAAATTCATATTTTCAATCAAGAAAGTACTAGTAGCATTAATACAACTACCACTATCAATAATCATGCTACATTCCTTGTTATTCATATAATTCCTTGTATAAATAGGAATTATGCTAATGTAAGATCTCATTACCATCTTCCTTAGTTTGTATGTTAAGAGCACATCATATCCTATGCATAAGTCCGTCAATGTTAACATCATTAAAATCCTCCAGTAGTGGAACCTCATCATCGTTCGCAGTATCACTCCCTATGTCATTATTTTTTATAAGAATCATAACTCTTTTATCTAGACATTAAGAAGCAATTTGGAACTTGAAACACTTAACGTCACGTGACTTAGAAGATGATGTATATTTAGTTTTACCTTTGAAAGCAATAGTTTGATGCTTTTCTTTTACATCTTTTTTAAGTTTCGAGGCAATTTTGTTCTCTTTCTAAATTGATCTTTATGAAAAGTTGAAAGTCAAACAATACTTAAAAACACCCATAGACTTCAATTACCTGTCCACCTTGATAGCTTTATAAAAGAAATGACTATCTTCATCTCCTTATAGTAATCCTTCACGCTCATGGAACCTTAAGTTAGCTCTTGCAACTTTCTAAACAAGTTACTATAACAATGGTTAGCTACTAACTTTTTACACATCAGTGCCTCCATCTTTGTCCATAATTAAATAGGTCTCTTATAATTTCTACGCTTATTAATCACAAATAGATCTTACTAGATACTAGCATAATCCATAAACTTAATCATTGCCAATTTAACCTTCTTTTTCTTAGAGTACTTATGAAAATCAAACATATGTTCTACCTTCCTCTCCCACTCTAAGTATAGTTTAAAATATGAAAAAAAAATGTTCTACCTTCCTCTCCCACTCTAATTATAGTTTAAAATAATTCTTACTTTGAAAGATAGGGCTTTTCATCTTAATATTACCCAAATTGCTATCTTGTCTTGAAACAACCTTTTAACTCTTTTTAGAGCTAATCTCATCATAATCTGAATCCTCCTCTACTCACTCCTCAAATGTTAGTTTTCTAGAGGATTTAGGTCTATGGGGAATATAACCTATCCATTCTCATGTTTAGAACCTTGGATTGGTCTTTGTTAGTCTTTATAAATAACTGAGATCGATTTCTGCATTATCTCCACCACTACTTATGCTTAAACCTGGAAATAAAATGTTAGTAACAAATATATTGGTGTTCCTGTACACTCTCTTATATGTTTACACTCAAGAATATGTTACTTAATCACTCATGTTACGCTCAATTTTAGCTTTTCCTGATGACATTCTCACCACTCTTACGTTTTACTATTCAACTTCTTCTTACAAGCCCTTTAACAAGAAACCTGACAATAATCTTACCAAAATTACAAGTAATAATAGAGTTTATAACTTTGTTTAACGAAATCAACAAGAAGGTAAGAAAGATAAAACGAAAGTAAGAATCCTTTTAAATTTTAAAATATATGATATTTAAGTTTTGATGATCACTTTTGATTCAAAAATATTTTTCTATTTTATCTTTTTCATTTTACGTATATAAGATGCAAACTGACTTAAAACCATAAGAGAAAAGCAAATGGGGACAACTTTGATTGAAGAAGAATGCACAAAGTGAATTTTGAATTGAAAATTTGAAATAAAAAAGAATTGTTAGGATTGATGATGAATGATACAAGCACAAATAAGAAGAAAAAATACTTAAAATATAGATAAAACATGACTTCAAGAACCAAATCTTTGATACCAAATAATATGAACCTTAGGCAAGCACTCATATATAAGAGGCTCTAGAACCGCTAAACATAGTTATAAATAAATCCAAAAAAATATGTAGGCATACATAATTTGTCTTTCTTAAACAAAAACTCATATGCAAGAGGCTCTATAAATACTAAATATAGCTATAAATGTTTATAAGGAAGATAATGAGACTCAAAATAAAAGGGACCATTATGTATATGATACATGGAAAAAGAACTTATTAGCTCACTATTATATTGTTAAGTAATATTGACAATGACATTACATACGAGTCTAGAAAGCAACTACTAAGGACATGTGTCTACTTTTATTGATTGATTTAGAGCTACCTTATTGACTAAATTAAAGCACTCAATATCAGGTTGGACATATACAACAAGCAATCCAATTATACAATCAAAAGTATTTAAGGTATATGTCAAATATGATAAGTAAGTTAAGAGATTTGTTCATGAGTTATCTGATGAATGATAACTGCAAGTAGTCATCCATTATATACATCATAGTTGGGAGTGTATAAAAAAGCATTTAACATATAATAAGAACTTTAAAACAATGGAGAATGCTACCAGACATCTTATATTAAAAGAAAAACATCTTAAAACTTTTAAAATGACCTCTAAGGTATATATAGCTGATTCTAGCTGACATCGAGGTATGAATAGGAAGGGTAAGCATCAAGGTGGGTCTAAGTGAAAAAAGATAACAAAAATAGTCACAATACTCATGACTTCAAGAAGGCTACATGGAAAAGAAGAACATGGGAAGGAAAAAAAAAAGGTCCTAAAAATGAAGGAAGAAATGACAATATCTTAAGGTTAAAGGAATATCTTATGGCTAAAGGATAAACATAACATGGGAGAATTAACTTGAAGAGACATTTTAACTAGTTATGAGGTCTATTTCGATCTAATTAATCCTAGCTATAATAGCTAGCATAGATCTTGAATTACATTAAATGGATGTAAAGACTAATTTTCTTAAAGGAGAATTATTATATATAATAATAATAATAATAATAATTCT
>JAOQML010026566.1:0-11407 GCA_027568935.1 Erythroxylum urbanii | reverse complement strand
ATTATTCAAATTAATGTGATGCCATGTGGAGTGATTTAGTGATCGCACGTAGCTCTCCCTTATCATAGGATATGTACTGGAATGACCTACGGGCGTCCTAATGCATACCATACGGTAAGGGGGTGTTACATCAATAAAGGCACTGGTTTCATTTGCATATATTATCATGAGATTTGAATTTTTTCGAACTCCATCTTACTCTCACTATTTATCTTAAAATCTATTCTCCTATAAGCATTAAAATAAATATTTTATTAATTAGAATTTTTAAGATCATATCTAACCTTTTGGATATCTCATAACTTTTTATTATCCAATTCCATTCTAAACTTATTTAATAATATATACTATAATTAAGCACCATGTCCATAAATTGTTAACTTTCACTCTTTTAAGGTCTTACCATTTCACATTTACTATATACTTTTGCACATTGATGTAACTAAAACTATTAAGGTCAAGTTATTAGATTATGCATAGCTATAGAAGAAATAAAATTTACAATATATAATATCTCATATTATATTTTTCTCATTACACAAATCTAAACTATTATGAAATTTGGTTGTAGAGGTATTCATTATAGAATATAATTCCTTATAAATAACCAAGAAAACTTAAATCTCACTCACTAATCTCAACAAAGTGATTTGACATTTACAATGTTAAATTTCTCCTTAGATTTAAATATTTTGAGCTTTTTAAAAATTTTAATCAATATTTCGTTTAGTACATGTGACTGTCATATAAAGTCATTAGTAAATATAGTGAAATACAAGTATTCACCCTTTTTGTGAATTGTTATCACATCCAATAAATAATATGTATAAGATTTAATAATTTAATACTTTAATCACCTTTAACTAAAGGTTATTTGGTCACTCTCAATCTAGTAATTTTCAAAAGTTTTATAAAATTTCTAAGTAAAAGGATATGTATATCCTTGTAGTAACTTTATCATTCTCATTATGTTGATTTAAACAACATGACATAAAATGCTATAATTGTTACCTAACTTGCCACTAGGGTTAAGCATAAATCTCTCTTGAATCAACACATAGAAATTCTTTGTATAAAATTAGATCAACTAATTTTACTCAATAATATATTTTTTTTATCATGACTTAGACATTATGGTAATGTTCAATTCATATTTAGTATCATATACTCAAAAGTATGAATTAAAAATATACATGATCTCTATCATATCTAGTAATAACAAGAAAATTTATGTGATCATCATTTCTAATAACTATTATCATACTATAGCAATTTCCTTTAATTGTAGTCCTTATTTATACTTTTAAGAGGCTAAATTAAGTTAATCAATTTTATCAAGGTATTATACCTTTCAGCTTTACTTTATGTAACCATCTGCATTAAGTTATTATAGTATTAACATCATCTTACTTTTTTGCCTTTAGAGTTTATGAGAAGTTAATCTATTCTAAAATGTCATTACATTTTGTCATCTATATCACATTAATATATCTCTCAAACTTTGTTACCGACATCCTCAACATGAACTAATAACAAGCTTAGATAATGGACATACAAATTTTTAAAAATCTTTTAAGAACTCTTTTTAATTTTAACCTATGTCCAAGAAATTTAGTTAACTAAAACTTGATGCAGCTACTAAACGAAGGTAATTTCTATTCAAAACAAAGCAAATGTAAAAAATAAAGTAATAGGTTATATTTCATGTGATAAGTAATATTAAACTATGTTTTTAGTATGATTTTGAGAGCAATTTTCTTATATATAGATGATTTTTATACAATTTAGTACTTAATATAAATTATATTTTGTTTTCATTCATTGTTTTAGCTTCCTAATGAAGAAGGAATGAATTAAAGAAAGTTAGAGCTAAGTTAGAGAGGTTTTGGAATATTTTTAGGGGAACATGAGTTAAACATATACTTATATTAATAATATAGTCAAACATGATTATGCATTCTATTTATTTTATTCAACAGTCCATTCTAATTCTTTAATAAATTTTCATATAATGAATAGGACCCAAACACAAACTCGATTTCATGGCCTTCATAATTGTGTTCCTTTGGAAGTGTATAAAGGAGTAACTAAGCTAACATAGGTGAAATATGGAGCTGTGTTTATGACCCATGTTAGTGATGATTTTTAGGTAAGTTAAGATTTTTTTACAACTATAAAGAAGATGAGACCAACACAATCCTGTATTAAACCTATATACGGTGAGACTCTTTGAAATTTTTAGGTTTTTGTGATAATATAAGAAGATTTTGCATAATTAAGTAGAGCAGGAGACTAGTGGGCAGTTATAAGGAGAAAAATTAAAGCATATTAGGAGAAAAATGAAGTAGCCTTAGATACAAAGTTTAAGATTCCATTAAGATTCAACTAAGAACTTCAATATTTCAAGATTCGCGAGAATGATTTATTTTATCTTATTTTCTTTCTTGACTATTGTTGTTTTCTTTTAATTCAGTATGAACTAAATTAGGAAAGAGATCTATATAGGATGAGCCTTAGAGCTATTTTTTAGATTTATTTCTTGATTTAATGAATGATCTAAGTTTTGTTATATTATTAATGATTACTTCTTGTGATTGAATTGAAATATGCTAGCATTTGATTCAATTTCGAATTTTATATATAGAACTTAAGAAATCATATGTATGAATAGATCATTGCATGCATAATAAGAGTTGTAAGGAATCCTACAAATACGATTATATAAATCTTTTGGTTTAGAGCCAAATCTATTATGCAAATTCACAAAATGAGTTAATGCATTCTTATGAATTTTGATTAAAAAGAGATAATCAATCAACTTAAGGACATTGGTTATATATCTTAAGAAAGAATATAGTTTTAACTTTGAAATTTATATTGATCAAAGGAACTAGGGTTGATCATTGAATCAATATAAATATAACAACATAAAGATTTTAGGGGGATTTATATCTAGATTGTGTCATGGTTTCTTCAATCTAGCTCATTGCTTTAATTTTTTACTTCATATTAGTCATTTTAATTTAGTTTATCTTTTCCTTTAATTCAACCATTCATTTTGTTAGATTAGATAATAGAAAGACAATTAGTAATAGTACTTATAGTCCTTGTAGGATCAAAACTTGTATTCACTTAAACTATACTATAAAAGTGATATGTGCACTTGCTTAATGATCTTTAGCATAGTTTTGAGAGGATGCACATATCATCACAATCACTATAACAATCAAATAAGATTAGGAATTTAATCTATAATTTATCTACTAGCATATAGAGTTAACTATAGGAAGTTACTAAAAGTGGAGTCAATCTAGAGTAATAATCCCATATGAACTATGTCACTTTATTTATTAATCCTATTTTAAAAAATAAACTATACAAAGCAAAATATTATGAAAGATAATCCAATCACTAAACTAAAGGAATCAATGTAAATAAATTATTATAGGAAAATCAATAAAGCAAATATTAGGGTTTTGGGGTTCATTTATAGGGAATTCTAATTATCGTGCTTAATTGGTTATTTAAGTTGAAATAACAATTAATTTATTATTTAGGTTGAAATAAAAATTAATTTAAGTATTGTTACCCTATCTTAAGGCATATAGTCTTGATGCGCAATTTAAAGTAATCAAATTTGTTAAGTATAGTTAAACTATATTATCACAATGGTCTAGGATACTTTCATTCTCTAATGCTAAAGTGTTTATTCTCTTAATACACAAATCAAATTTCACCTCAGTGTCTTTTATGCTTTAAATAATTAAAAAATCCATCCCAAGTTGCATCTTTATTCTTAATTAGGGTGAGTAGTTTTAACTACTAACATGATAAAAATAAAAATGAAATAAGGCAATCTTAACATAAAAGAAAAAAAGGAAGAAAGAATTAGAAGAGTTGTCACAATCTCCTCCAATCTTGCTCCAAATCCTTCCTTGATGCAAATAAACCCTAAAACGAAAAACTTTGTGATAAAGGAGATTGTTACTGACCTCTAAAATCTCCGACAATGAACATTAATATAAGTATTTATAAGGTGGGGTTACTTTAAAGAGTTATAAGGTGATTAAACTTGTAATTTTGCACATTCTCAAAGTGTATGCTACGAGAACCAACATATGTTTCACTTACAAAATAATATTAGTTTTGTTCTAGAAATTTTTAGATACATATAATGAATCTAACACTGATTCTACTTTATTTTTAGTGCTGATTTTTGTTATGGACAAAAAATATGACCAATACGGGCTAAACATGGAATTATGTTAGTCCCGTGTTTGACCATTGCTCCCACTTCCTCAAATGTTCAATATCATTGAGTTGGAATCAATCTCTAACATCTTTAACAAAGTTTTTCTTTCGATTTAGCTTTCAAATGGCTTTAGTTTTAACTTAACTGGAACTTTGGAGAAAGTTATGCTTAAATCCATATCATCTCCTGAAAATCATCACCTACAAGATAATAAATCAAACATAAGAAAATATCATATAATTCCATATAAAGCACGTCACAAAAATGCCAAAATACAATTAACTTATCCCTTACAAACATGAAAAATATAGATCTATCAAATTCCGCCATAATTAACTGATTACTTTTCCTTGGGCAATCAATATTATAACCATCTTACTAAACACTCCTAACTAAAACAAGAATTTATTCCACTTTTGTATTGTATGCTGAAATTTAGCATATATTGTAAGTCTTTAAACCTCTAGGCTAATGAAGAAGTCATAGTCTCTTAGGGGTCTACTGATACCTATAAACATTAACCTATATAATTAATAATATAAGATATACATATTTAAGCTTTAATGGAATTGCAAAACTTAAATACATATTTTTTTTTACTATATAAACATGACGATACATAAGTATTTGAAATTTGGTTGAGGTAGACTTACAGGCTTCTCATAAAATTTAACTTACTATAACTTTAAAAATCATCTAATCTCCAATAATTTAATATAGTAAAAAAAAAAATATATATATATACACATATATACATACACACACACAAGTAAAGATTGAAAGATCTTGAATTAGATTGTAATATGTACAAAAAGGATAAGTTAACAGAGGAAGGGAATAAGAAAACAAAGATAAAAGAAAAATAAAGATATTCATAATTAGTAGAGCAAACAAATCAAGAAATTGAAATAGAATCTCTACTAACTCCTTATATCTTGCAAAAATCCTTCTCTTCGTTCATTGTTTTCAAGCACAATAAACTCATGCTAGTCAATTTTTAACAACTTTTTTTATGTTTTTTATTTACACATTAATTACATTTTTCACAAGAATTCCCTTTTTTTCTTTCAATTAGCACATATTTCTCTTTTTCATGGCCACTTTATACACGTCACCATTTCTCTCTCACTTATTTCCTTACATATTATGCCCAATAACCATTAAATTGTAAGTAAAAATTATACTAATCATGAATTAGGGTATAATAACTTGTTTTTTAGGCTCAAGGTACACTAGAAATGTTGACAAAAAAAATACTAAAACTTCATAATAGGCTAAAAAGGGTTTACTAATAGATTAATGTACGAAAGGTAACCAATTTGACTCAAACTTAATCCTAAGGGACTTTATCATTAGTGCCTATATATATCTTACATGCAATCTAAAAAAGATGAAATCCAAGTTCTAAAATTCCAAAATCAAAGAAGGTAATCACATTCAAAATAAAGAATATTACATGGAGGCTCAATTTCTCATATAATCACTTAAGCAAAATCAAAGTATCTTCTCTTAACTAACATGATTTTCCAATATTCACAAAGTTAAATTTGCATTCAATCACTTAAATCGTATTATAAATTTAACCTTTAACTATCAATCTCAATATAGGATTATATATACACTTACATCATCATTCCAAAGTAACTAATGAGAACCTAAACATAACATAAAAAAAAAAGCCAAAAAAAGTCTAAACCTAAATCAAACCAAAAATAAAACTATAAAATATAAAATGGTAGCTAATATATAAAACCTAAAGAAGAATCTTAGATTCATCCCCACATTTAAACATAACATTAACAAAAGCCAATAAAACAGACAAATAAGGTAAAAAAATCTCAACTTATCCAAGCATAGTTGGTGAGGCAACATCCAACATAATCCAACAAAAGAAATTAAAGAAAAAACATTAGTAGAAATATGAAATTAACAAACTAAAATAAAAAAGTAAAGTTAGAACATTGGATTGCCTCCAAGTAAGCACATTTTTAAAAGTCCTTCAGTTAGACTTCTTACTCAAGTCTTTCATCATGGATTCAAAATTAAAGAATTGTTTTCACTCTTATTTGGAATTCAAGGCTCTTTAATTCCCTCACATTCTATTAGGATTGGGTTATGTTATTCCCCTTCTTCTCCTTATAGGATATAGGATTTCTCTTTACTTAACTTAAATGCCGATAACTTTAAACTTCTTGTTACAAACGAAATCCTTTGAGCATTCAATATTCTTTAATATCTGTGAAATAACAAATATATCTTCCTTTCCATCCTTTTCAAACCTACTTAGGTATGAAATTAGCGTCATTATAGGTCGAGGTGTCCACTACTCCAAACTAACATCTCTTGTGGAATAAATTGGTGTTGATATGCTCTAGTCTAAATCATCCTCTAACTTAAGACCATGATTGTTACTAAATGGAGATAAGATCAACCTCATTTTGTTTTGTTCACTACTTCCTCGCCCACTTTCACATACTCATATGACCTTTGTAGGTTCTCCTCTTTAGCATCTTTACATTAAGTGTTTTGCAAGTCCTAAGTGGTATAATGATAAATGCTAAATAGACTATATTTCTAACCTCATATTTAATGCATTTTTTATTGGAAAGTTTCTTATTGTTTTTGGTACTTATCTTATTTTTATTGTGTTTATAGGTTTTATTTGCCTTCATAAATAAAAAGTAGAAGAATTAGGGTGAAATTGAGATAGAAAATGGAAGAATTGATTCTATTTTGGTAAATGTTTGTGTGTAAGTCCACATGGTAGTGTTGGTGCCCGTATAAGTCTACATGATAGGGTGGGTACTTGTATAGCTCTTTAAGGCCATGTTTCTTTGAGATTTTCAAAGATTGAAGTAATACTGATGGACATGGTCATGCACATGGCCTTGTGAGTAATATGTTCACTTTAAAAACCTAAATTTGAGTTATAAATGGATAAAACAAAGAGAAAATAGGCGAAAGTAAAAATGGGTTCTTAAAAGGATTGAAAAAACACAAATTGATGGCCTAAAGAATAGAGAATAAGCAAGGAAACATATTTGGGGTAGATTTTCATCAAAGTGAAGTGGCTTTCATGAAGATTAAAAGAGATCTCATCATGGTTCTTTTATTTTTTTGTTTTTCCTTTAATCTTAATGTTATAAGCATGAATGAAAATTTTGTCATTACTTAGATTAGAACAACCTTGGGATAGACCTTGTAATGATTTTATTTAACTTAATTCATTCTTTAGTTTCATTGAGATTCAGTTATGTGTTCTTAATGATTCTTGAATTAATATTGTAACATATTATTTCATGTATGAATTGAGAAATCCTTTTGTGTGAATATATCTACCATAATTAAAATGAGTTGCATGCAAACTTAGAGATAGTTGACATAAATCCTTTATATTAGGGTCCAACATAATAGTGAAATTGGCAGATTGATTAATGTAACCTTAGGGGGTTTTAACTAGAAAGAGATTTTAGTTAATTAATAGAGGATTAGTTGTTAGTAGGCTCGAGAAAGATATTAACATAAGATAAAAATTTCCACGATCCAATGAACTAAAAATTAAATTGATTAGTGAAATCACGATTGCATAAGAAGTCCTAAAGGGACCTGAACTCCAAGTAAAAATGTTTTCTTTGATTATTTCTTAATTTAATTTTTATTCTAGTTAGTTAATTATGTGGATCTGTTTTACTTTATTATTTTAATTTTGCATTTGATTTATCTTAAAAATATAATTTGTTAGGCTAGAAAATATAAAGATGATAAGTACTAATAATTCTAGTCCTTGTAAGATTGACCCGTACTTACCAATACTAGATATATCTACATTGTGCACTTGTAGTTTAAAACATAAAATTACACATTAAGTTTTTGGCTTTGATGTTAGGGACTAAAATATTGGATAAACCTTATTTCTATTAATCTAGTCATTTTTTTAAATAGTTTTTATTTCTTTTCTTTTATGTTTATTTTTTAACTATAACTTTATTTCTTAATCTTATGATTATGTCTTATTTTTAGGATTTGGGTAGTTAACATTATAACAACTAAATATAATAGAAGGATGGAAAGGGCAATATTTTTAGGAAGATTATGGCATGCCATCACTTATGGCAGCTTTAGAAGCTTGAAATGAGAGGCATAGTGCAACATCCCGTCTCTCAAATTGTAGTGTTAGACTAATGAGTCATATGAGTGGTATCATATAGAACGAAATTGGTACAACTATTACATGATTACATAATTATGTTCAAATGCATAATATTAGCATACACACATAAATTGTGAATTAGATAAATTACACTCAATTGACATATTCGGGGGTATAAAACTAAGATGAATGTGACACATGACTAAGCATAATGAATGTGTATTTCCAATGTCTTATATTTTGGTTTACCAATGACAAGAATTTACAAATTATAATTAGTAAATTGGAACTAATTAGTACGATTGAGAGATTTATGAATTAATGTGTATTTCTGGACTAGGAAAAATGCCAAGTGACAAGACAATTGACAAATGGATGTAGAAATAATTGACACATGGTAATAGAAATAAGCGACAAGTGGCATTAGGATTTATTGACAAGTGGCATAAAAAATTGGGTGACAAATGGAGTAGTTATTAAATATCATTAGGTATCATAATTAGAAGTTATTAAATTGATTATTTATGTAGTAAGTGTTATGACACCCACCAAGCTCATTAATCCACGATTATTTACACATATTGAAAGACCATCTTCATCTTTTCATTGTCTTTCATTTTCATTAAATGCTCTCATCTTCTTTATTTCTTCTTCTTCATTTACGACTCACTCACTCTCACCCTCTCAATGTTGAGCTTTGCTATCATTTTTCACTAGCCATTCTAAGATGTTGTCTTCTTCATCTTGTTACTTGAAAGCCTAACCTATTCCTCTTTGAAAGTTAATGATCGTGTAACAAGGAGAAGCTAGGGTTACTTGAAGATTTGAGAAGGGTTTGAGTTAAAAAAGTAAGTTAAACATTGTTCTTTATGGTTTGTTTAAATAGAAACGTGTATGGTAATGATTTTGAGATAGATGGATCATAAAAATGGTGGTTGAAGAGTGCTATACGTTGATAAAGAAATGAATATGTTTGATGTTCTGCTTTTGTATAAATGATGGACAATAGTTTATGGATTATTTTATGGATGATATTGAGATGAAATTAAGGTAAAAATGAAATCTGGAAATTTAGAGTTGTTAATGGAAAATTATCGATCGAAAATTTTCAGATATCATCAATGGATATAAAATCTAGAAATTTAGAGTTGTTAATGGAATGAAAGTGTTCTTAGGAATGCTAATATGATTCAAAGGTGATGAATGATATGAATTAAGTAAGAATGAATGAGAATTTCAATATTATGTGATCATTATAATGTTAGAAAAAGGATTGCAAACTATGTGATTGATGAATGTATGAATTATGAAATTAAAGTAATCAAGCATACTTGAAGTATTAGCTTAAGTGCAAACTAGTTATATCCAAGTGACAATGATAGAATGATCAAGACTTGTGATTTAAGGATACATACCTGAAAATATCATTGAGCATGCATTGTACATAATACATATACACATCTGTATGATTGAATACTTATTTGATTGAACAAATTAATAATATATGTACAATGTGTGTATTACAAGCAGACAGATATGTAAGTTAATCGTCAACATCTAGACATTGTCGAATCATGAAGGCAATAGCTAATCTGGATTATAATATGAATAACCTAGATATTTCTCACTAGAAATGATTGTATTTGCTTAAATTGCAGTTATTGAACTGGAATTGATATGATTGATAATTTCGAACAATAATAGTTCGAGGAGTTTGATATTGTGAATATATTGGGAGTGTTCTGATTGTATGTGAATCTGAAAGAAATATATGTTCTCAACAAATATATTGAATGCCAGACTTATGTCTGATGAAAATGTGAAAAGTGAACGTGTATACTGAATGAAAGTGATTGATTGCATATGTGAAATGATGCATCTCATTACATTGAAATGCATGTTCAAATAAAGGAAGTTGTGAACAAATTGGCCGATGAAAAAGAGCTTAAAGCTTAGAAATGTGTATAAAGAGCCACAGGCTCTGTATTAAAATGAGTTTGGTATCCACAACAGATACGGGATAGTTATAAATGAGCCCGATATCTACAACAAATACGGGATAGTTAAAAAGGCGCTCAACCAGAACAATTAACTATAAAAGTAGAGTCTCATGAGCAATTGCATAGACAATTTGATATATATTATATGATTGGTCGAAATGAATTGTATGGACTGTCTTGAAATAGAAATGTAAAATAGTGTACACAATGGTATTTGTTGAAATATGATGAAATATGAATTGATGTTCAATATGTGATATGAATTATCAGTGAATTGTTTTGTGTTTGGTATGAGTGAGTACATCGAGGATGGTTTACTCACTGAGTTTGCAAAACTCATCAAAATTACAACATTATCTTTCAGGCTCAGGGGATATCCAGTTAGACTAATTGAAGTATAGCCACTGCAATCGGACAGGAGTTAGTGGTCAGGATCAGTTTATACCTGCACATGTCTTCAGTTATTTTCATATTAAGAATTGTATTCCGCAATTATTGTACAATGTATATGTTAATTGTAAAGTGTAATGACAATTATGACTGGTTATGTTTGTAAAAGATATGGGCCAAATTGATTACGGGTTTGCTGAATATGTGTTTGTTGCTTGAAAAATTTTGTAATGAGTTGACTGATTGTTTGAACGTGCCATCCTTGTAGAGTATGTTATCGAATATTCATCAGTACGTTCAAGTATATGCTCTATGAGAGTAGTGGGTTGCACATGGTGACATGTATTCGATAGCTCAATTGATATTCATTACATTTTGTGACATTTATAGAGGTGATCACCTTAATCATGAATGTTAAGTATCAAACTATATATGGGAGCATCCGAATTGTATGAAGAACTAGCATTAAGATACCCATTAAAAGAATACTTATAATTTAGTGTTGGGCCCTGAATTTTTTATTATTTTAATAAGCATGAATTGAATGAATTTTGTGATCTTGTTGGATAAATCATTTTTAAATTGGAGTTAATTATTATGTCAAGTTTAGGAGGA
>JAOQML010026542.1:0-11407 GCA_027568935.1 Erythroxylum urbanii | reverse complement strand
CTCATAGATCCTTGCCTCAATCTTTGCAGCCGCTTGAACAAGTCTCGATAGTAATGACTTGGAACAAAGTGCTTTCTTATGATGGCTTTCATTTCTTGCCATGTACGTATTGGTCTTTTATGATTCCACCTTCTATTTACTTGCAATTGATCGCACCAAATACTAGCATAGTCACAAATTCAACAGCAGCATGTTTTATCTTTTTCTCTTCACTATATATATGATACTCAAATATATGTTCTTTCCTCTCCCGCTCTAAATACAATTCAGGATCATTTTTTCCTTAAAAAGAAGGGATTTTCAATTTTATGTTGTCAAGTTCATTACGAGGAGGTTGTTTGCCTCTCCTAGTGTTGGGGCCTTCATCCTCGGATTGCATATCTTCATCTTCTGCATGGAACTTCCTTCCCTCCTTTGGAGTTTGATGTGGATTGGATGTCATCCAACCTAGCATTCAACCTCTGAAATAGATCTTACACAGCCTTCATAAAGACATTGAGATCTTGCTCATATGATTTATCTTTTTGAGACATGTTTATAAACTGCAAAATGTTGTTGACCAACAAAAAACAATATGGACCTCACTAGTCAACCCCACATGTATACACTCAATAGATGCCAAACCACTTGTGTATCACACAAAAATTTGCTTTTTTCTATAATGCAAACAATGTTGCCTTTTACCTCTCAACTTGCTTTCTATAGTATCCTTATTCGAAACAAGACACAATCAAATAGAAGCAATCAAACCAAGTGGTAGCCAAGACTAAAATCTCAAAATAAAATTCTCAAAGAATCCAAAAGGGCAAATAGGTTGTGGAAAATAAAGAAGAAGTAAAAGAGAGGAATATGCAAAAGGAAAGAAAATGATGGGAAAGTGAAGAAAGTTGGAAACCAAGTCAAGAAAAAATAGTATAAAGATTGAATTAAGGAAGTGATTACCTTAAGGAAAGTCACAATCTTGAAGCAAAAGAAAGATGAATGAGGCAAGAAATAAAATAGGAAACTAAAGGCAAAAATAGGAAAGTGATTGAAATAGAAAAGTGAAGCAGATACAAAAGTAAGCAAGTTCCAAGCAATACAAAATAAGAAAGTACTTGCAATTCAAGTTCAAGCAATAAGAAAGATGTTATCTTTACTTGATTGCAATTAGGAAAGTAGCAAATTTGGACTCCACTTCTCTAGAAATTACAACACACACACTCTGATTGTTTTCTTTTTTTTGATGAGTTTCTTTTTTTCTTTTTTCTTTTTGACGAATTTTTTCTTTTTTCTCTTTTTTATGTATTTCTTTTTTCTTCTTTTTTTGACTTCTAATTCTTTTTTTTCAGAAGCTATACATCTCAAATTTCAACTCAGTGTAAGTTGCACTAGAAATCTTGGATTTGAATGATTCCAAAATGAGGACAAAGGAGAGATTTTGAACTTGAAGAAATACCTATTAGTCAACCAAAAACTCAAACAAAAAGTGAACAAAATAGTGGATGAAAAATGGACAGAGAAGAGGAACGAAAATAGACAACAAAAGGATAGTTATTTGAGGTCTAGCAACCAAAGCGCTCTGATACCAAATGATGGGAGACCCAACAGCAACTTATAGATCACGTCCTTCTCCTTATGTTTTAAGTGGCACATGGTTGTCACATGGTATTTTAAGTGAATTCTCCCAATTGGACTTCATGTGGACCTTTGGACACTTCATGTTGGGCTTCAAGGAGTAAGATAATGCCTCTTAGATCTTTATGAGATGAAATATGACTCAACAACATGGGTTCTATCTCTTGAAGGTGTTGGATCAAACAATTCAATGCTTGCTTCATTACTTTCATCCTAGCTCTTGTCATTGGGCCACCAACATCTTGTAATGGATCTTTAGGAACATTAGACTTGAATGTTTGGCCTTTGATATGGCAATTTCGTTCAGTCCCTTGCCTTGCACATTTAGACTTCAAATCTGATCCAATTTCAGTTCCTAAGCCTCCTTTTGCAAGCTCATATCCAAGCAAGTCATATCCTAGGCTTCCTTGAGGCGGATTACACCATATATGCATCTCTTCTTGTCTTTCACATGCCCATGGTTCTCCATCATTGCTTCTTTCGTTTGTTCAATCTTTGTTCCTAGTTTTGTTCAATTCTAGTGTTATATTTTTCCCAAGTCTAATATATGTAAAAAAATTGAAAAAAGAGAAAAATTGTTATTCAATTGAAAAGAAAAAAAAGAAGAAGATTAAGGATAGTGATTTAGCTATTACAAGAGCTATACCTCTTTAATAAAGATTTCTTAGTCAAAAAAATCATTGTTAATCTTTATTCTACTAGAAATCATATTTGCAAGTTTTTTCTTTAAGCCTCCTATTTTCCTTATCATTGTGATTTAATTTCCTTGTTCCTATCCTTAATTGTTATGTGGAATATCCTTTGCAATAGTTTCTATTTGTTCACGATCCTTTTTCATTATTTCAGTTTCTTTTGTTATATTCTAACCTATTTTGAATTGCTGCAAGTTTAATTGTCTAAATGGTTTATTTAGTTCTATAAAGAATTAAAAGATGAATATTAAGAGTGGTAAAAGGAAAGAGTTTGTGTAAGCAACATTATAGTGAAAAGCCAAATATAAAGTGTGTAAAAGGAGAGTTGAGTGGCATTAATTGAGAGAAACACATAAGGGATTATTGAGAGGATATTTCTAACATTCTTTTGCAGGTTTTCAATATGACTTCTAAAGGTGTGTGTGGAGACGAGGTGATAATTCAAGGACGAATCCTTCTAAAGAGTGGGGGATGATGAGAACCAAGCTGGCCTAAGCAAAGCTCTAAAGGAGCCTTTGAGCATTCAAGGAGGCCTAATTACAAGAGCTAGAGCCAAGAAGATAAAGGAAGCAATAAATGGGTTAATTGAAGATATATGGACTAAAGAAGCCCTAATTAGCTTAGAAAGTATTCAAGGCCCAATAAATCTCATCCAGGTTGAGTTAAGAAGCCCAATAACCTTCTAAATTATTCCAATTTGTTCCAAGCATTCCAAGATTTGTGGGAGACATTCAAGAATGTGTGCAAGCTATCCCAACAAATTGTGAATGATTTCTTACCTTAATTAGCTCAATCAAATAATGATTATGGTCAAATCATTCAATTAGGGTGATTTCTTAACTTAATTAGAACCTTAATTAGCTTAATCAAATAATGATTCTAATCAAATTATTTAATTAGGATGATTTCTTACCTTAACTAGCTCTTGCCTTAATGCCTATATAAAGGTAAGTGTTGTGTTGTTCAAGGTTTAGAATGATGAGAACGAAGCAACCAATGTGCGGACAGTTATTAAAGATCCTTTGCACACTCCAGATGGTCCAATTACAAGGTCAAGGGCTAAGAAGATGAAGGAAGTACTTAATTGGCTTATTCAAGATATTTGCACTAAAGAAGTTATTTTGGGCCAAAAGAGAAGCCTTAAAGGTGGAATATACAACCCAAGTATTATTAATATGGTCCAAATACTTAGTGGGCATATACTAGAATCAGTTGGGTCTTAAATGGGCTTATTAGCCCACTAAGACTGGATATTACAAATTTTGGGCTAATGGGCATACCAAACATACTTGTTTTCTCTTATTTTGTTAGGTTTAAACCTGGGGCATATAAATATGGATCTTATGTATTCAGAAACAACTTTTGACATCTTTTTATGAGAATTGAGAGAAACTTCTCTTGGGTTCTTCATTGAATTGTAGAACTTATCAAGATTGATTCAATCTTAGGTGTTCAAACCTGACTTATTACTCCCTCTTCTCATCTATTCTGGAGTATGGCATCCATATCCTTCTTTTTATCCTTTGTTTATGTTTGTTGTGACCTGATTTAGCTTTCTTGGAGATGGAATATGTCTTGCTTTGTGGCTGTCCAGATTTAGTCATAATTGATGGACTGAGGTTAATCTGTCTTTTGGTTCCTTTGTGAACTCATGAACTTACCAAGATTATTATCTTATGGCATTCAAAACCTATCTTATACCTTTGGTTCCTTTCTTCTACAGACATCGGGTTAAGGTTTTTTCTCCTAAACCTATTTCTAGATTTCTTGGCCTCCTTGCTTTCAATTGTGTGATTGTTGGGTTTCAAGGTTCATCCTTGAGGTTCACATCAGATAAAGACCTCTGGTTAGAGGAAAAACTATGGAGAACCATGGGCATGTGAAAGACAAAAATAGAAGCATACATGGTGTGATCTGCGGCAAAGAAGCTTGGGACATGACTTGCTTGGACATGAATTAGAAAAAAGAGGCCTAGGAGCTAAAATTGGATCAGATTTCAAGTCTAAATGTGGAAGGCAAGGGGCTGAACGAAATTCCCATATTAAAGGCCCAATATTCAAGTCTAATGTTCCTAAAGATCCATTACATGATGTTGAAGGACCAATGACAAGAGCTAGGGGCAAGGTAATGAAGCAAACATTGAATTATTTGATCCAAGACCTTCAAGAGATAGAGCCCATTTTGTTGAGTCATATTGCATTCGATAAAGGTCCAAGAGGCATTGTCTTACTATTTGAGGCCCAACATGAAGTGTCCAAAGGCCCATATTGAGTCCAATTGGAAGAACTTGCGTAAAATACCATGTGACAATCATGTGCCACCTAAAAATAAGGAGAAGGACGTGCTCCATAAGGTCCAATATGTTCATATCATGTTTTAATTTGTTTCCTTTTTGTTTTCTTTGAAATAAGGACATCTAGTCAAAACCTTTTCTAAGTTTATTTTGTTTCCTTTTATTTTAGGGGTTGATTTGTTTCCTTTTATTTAGTTTCTATCTTAGGACATTAATTTAGAAAATTTTTCCTATAAATAAGGACCTTCTATGTACTTTGAAGAGATTTATTCAAAAATAATATTGAGTATTATTCATAACATTTTTTCTTTCTTTGTATTCTTTAAGAATAGTTGACTTATCAAAGGTGGGTCTTCCTTTGTGGTGTCTCAAGGCTAGGGTTCTAATAGACAAGTTTTTTAGGGTTCTTTCCATTGACCAACATTCCTCTAACCCCTTTTCTCTTTGTGTTTTGTTTCTGTCTTTTCAATTTTGTTTCTTGTGCTTCTGTGTGTGTGTCTGATTTTAGCCATTCCTAAGCATTGCTCTATCTTGTTGAAGGTTCTTTAGGACAAATTCCTATTGGGTCTCGCATCATTTGTATCAGAGCTTTGTTTGCTAGACCTTAAATTGCTATCCTGTTGTGTTCTTTATTTTCATTCTTCTTCTCTGTCCATTTTTCATCCATTGTTTTGTTCACTTTTTGTTTGAGTTCAAAAGGCATCTGATTCCATAATTGAGACTTCATGTTGAATACTCTCAAAGATTCTAGCTGCCCCTAAACCTAATTAGATGGATTGAGCAATGCATCATCTCAATCTTATATAGTGTCATTATTAACGGTGAACCAACTAATCTTATCGAGGGACGAAGAGAATTGAGGCAAAGTGATACGAACTCGTCTTTGCCCTTGGAACTCTTGATCCATTTGTTATTTGTGCCAGAACTCTAGAAAACAAGTTAAAGGATCATATTAGAACCATAAGGAAGCTAAGTCCTTAAAACCCCAACCTTAAGATGTCATAAAGGTTGATCACTCTCTTGATACGTCAGATTTGTATTCCACTAAAAACATAAAAGAACAAGCAAATCTTGCTAGAAAGCAACTCAATTTTTATCAATAATGATGATAATCCCATAATGCGTCAGATGGCCTTTTAAATAGGCATCATAATATCCTAATTCTATAAGGAAAGGGATTTTTTACGTATGCCTAGTTCATACCTAAGTAGGAAAGACCTAAATAAGAAAGGAAATCCTTAATTTTAGGATACAAATCAGCCCTGAATGTGGATACCTCCTAAATTAAGGAAACAGTCTAATTTATCTATATATGACCAAAATTATTAAGTAACAAGTCTTAGTAAGGCCTTATTCACACAAAAAGGTAAATTTGGGTTTAATTAAATCAACATGACCAGCCCAATTGCTTATTGCATCTTAATTATGTAGATTAGACTTCCTTCAAACCCATGCGTGATGATGAACCTTGTATCTTGGATTCCAAGCTTTGTTTGCCATGTGCTAAGTTTTGTCCAACATTTTGTACATAAAGATAAGTAATTAATCTTGGTAATTCCTTAGCACCTTCAAGAACAACCTCCTTTTCTTGCATCTCCATAATTAACCCTTGTAAAGCTTCTTTCCTTTATTTTGTTCTTACTCTCGTCATTGACCTCCAATTCCTTGCAATGGGTCTTGGGAAGATTTTCTAACAACATCTTGAGCCATTCGGTTAGTATCTTGATCCCCATCACAAAGTGATCCTCTTTCACCTTATTTTTAGGAAGCAATTGAAGTTCATTCCCAATGTAGGAAGCTAAAAGCTCATTAGCTTATCCTTTATAGATTACTTAATTTTTTTTCTCTAAAAACAATAATAACCTAATGAAAGTTCTACTGATACATGAGGTTTGGAGAAGTCCAGTAATATGCAGCAATATCCCTAATTAGTATAGAGGTTGTTTTCGATAGACCTCATAAAAAATATATACATATATATGAAAAATATTCACATACAAATTAATATAATAAAGTAATAATCATTTAAAATAAATAAAATAAAAATAGACAAAATGATAATAAGAATTAAAAAAAATACGTATAAATAAAATATATAAATAAGTAATAAAATAAATAATACAATACATATAGACAAGGTAAAAAAAATAAACAAATCATTACAATAAAATATTTAGGCTAAGAAAATGTTTAAGCTAAATAACTAAGAGGGAAGTACTATATATAAAATTTTTAGACTAAATAAAATATTCATAAGACTCAATAGAAAATGATTAAAATACCTATAAGAAATAAAATGACCTCTCTATCTGAAATCCTTTGCCCATATCCTAATATGTCAAAGTTTTCTATTAAAGACCATGTCCTTGGTAAGTTCTAGCAGTGTTATATCATTTTTTATCACCTCTTACAGTTCTTCTTAGGCCTTCCTTTTTTCCTTCTACATTCTCTTAGTATGATTTTTCACATCTTCTCACTAGAGCCTCATGGTGTCTCCTCTTAATATGTTCAAACCACCTAAGCCTTGCCTCTCTCAATTTTTTATTAATATTAGCTACTTTTAATTTGTCTCTTACCATTGCATTCATGACCTTATCTCTTTTAATAAGGTTGCACATCCAATAGAGTATCCTCATCTCCTCCACTATTAACTTATGACCATGCTAATCTTGTCCTGTAAAGCTGAAGCTAATTCCTTAATTGCTCTAATGTTAACTTTGAAATGCTATCAGGTCTTACCATCAACAAGGACGAAAGCCTCATGTATCAATTCTCTAGTGCTCAACACAATGCTACCTAGTTTTCCACCATAAAAGTTTTGAAGCCCATTAAGCCCCTACTAACATATTTGGAAATTCTAATCTCTTCCAAAAGCCAACATACAGTGAGTTTCAAACATTGATAGAAAACATTCAAAGAGAATTCGTAGCGAGTGCAATAAGAGTTTATTATTATAAGGAAGAGCTCAATTGATCATTTTAGTTATGAATAGTATTTATATATCAATATCTTCACATATAATGCTAACAACTAACATTATTAAGGTAGTTGACAAGTTACTAAGGAGCTTTCTCTGGTCAAGGGATATACCCATTGATTCTTTGGCTAAAGTAAAAGGGTCATACATATGCTTACTAAAGGATTAAGGAGGGCAAGGAATAATGCCTATGAAAACTACAAAGTACTCATGATCAAAAGACTATGAAGAATTATAAGTGAAAAGCTAGATTTTTGAGTTAGATGGATTATGCATATTACCTAAAGGAGTATAGCTTATGGAACATCTAACCTGAATACAACTCATCATGGACTATGATTCTTATCTTAAGTTGAGAGAAAAGTTAAGGATGCAGTTTCAATACAAGGAAGAAGATGGAGCCACTACATTCTTCTGGCATGACAACTTGATAGGGATCAAGATACTGATGAAATGGCTTCATATGACATTAGTAAATTTTCCCAAGACCCATTGCAAGGAATTGGAGGTCCAATGAATAGAGTAAGAACAAAACAAACGAAAAAAACTTTGTAAGGGTTAACTATGGAGATTCAAGAAAAGGAGGTTGTTATTGAAGGTGCTAAGGTATTACCAAGACTAATTACTTATCTTCATATGCAAGATGTTGGACAAAACTTAGTATATGATGAACAAAACTTGGAATCCAAGATACAGGGTTGGTTATATTGATTTAATTAAGCCCAAATTTAACTTTTTGTGTGAATGACTTATTAAGACTTGTTCTTTAATAATTTCGTCCATATCTAGATAAATTAGGTTGTTTCCTTAATTTAGAATATATCTAGATTCTGAGCACGCATAATGAATGGATCAAAAATTCCTAGGATAGGTCACCTAGCGGGTTTGTATCATTTTGGTATCAGAGCCGTAGGAACTCTTAATCCATTTGTATCATTGTTTAGTGTTTGTTTCCTTTGTCCTTTGTTGGAGTCCTTGTCGATTTACAATTTTAGTTCATTCTTTTATCTAAGTTTAGTTCTAGATTCATTATAGTTCTATTGTTTCTATCTTTTTAAAGCTCAAATCGTTCTTTTCATTTTGAATCAATTTCATTCTCATTACAAAAAAAAAGAAAACCAAGTTTCACAATTAAAAAAAAAAGAGAAAAGAAAAGAGACCTTGTAAACTAGTTTGTGTATCTTAAATATGATTTAAGTTATATATTAGGATTGCAATTTGATTCATTTTTGTAATCAAAGAATCATATTCTAAGACAATTATTCATAATATATTTCCTTTCCTTTCCAGAGTTTGGTTAATTGATTCTAGATCATTTGTATAATTCTTGAATATTTTTGTGCTCCTTTCTTTGTTAGACAATTCATGCGTGGCAGAGCAGTTACAAGTTGTTCACTTCTCTTTGTGTTCTAATACATTCTTTTGCATGTCTTTTGCTTCCTCTTGAAGTTATCTTGTTTCCTTGACTCCTTAATTATTATTTCTTTGTGTTTACCATTTGCCTCAACAAAGTTTTTAAAGTTCTGATTTGTAAGACATCATCTACCCGATTACTCCTCTTGATTTGAATTACTTATTGAATTGTATGTAAATGATTCTGATTTTGGCCAAGTGTGGGACACTTTTTCCAAGTGTGTGTTTGGTGACTTTTATAAGTATAAAAGATTTCTATTTAAGAAAGATAAATTGTGTGTGCCTACTTCTATTCATGAGTTACTTGTTAGGGAAACTCATGGGAGCTGTTTAATAGGGAATTTTGGTATTGAAAAGACTTTGGATATATTGCATGAACATTTCTATTAGACTAAAATGAAACATAATGTGCAATATGTTTGTGATAAGTGTATAACATGTAAGCAAGCAATTTCTAAAGTAAAACCGCATGA
This sequence comes from Erythroxylum urbanii, assembly GCA_027568935.1. NCBI lineage: Eukaryota > Viridiplantae > Streptophyta > Magnoliopsida > Malpighiales > Erythroxylaceae > Erythroxylum > Erythroxylum urbanii. The sequence continues at coordinate 1,942 of JAOQML010026542.1, read as the reverse complement.
CTTATATGATGGAAACCTAGCTAAGGACATGCTAAGGATGGTGCAATATGGTTTAACATATTTCAATGATCCATTACAATTGGTGGAGGTCCAATAACTCGAGCTAAAGTTAAAAGGACAAAGAAAGCTCTTAATGGACTTATTGAAGATGTTTGGGCTAAACAAGCAACAATAGAACCTGATTTGGGCCTGGAGAGATCAATCAATCCTATCACCTTAATTCATGCATTAAACAGGCCTAATTAGTTGTTTATTTGGCCTAATTAGAAGACTATGTTATTTTGATGATTTTAGGGGATCTCTAGCTGATTTGGGCTGCCTAAAAGTCCACTTTCTATATCCTTTAGGAATCAGTTTTGAAAACGCTTCCCTAAATCTTAGGAATTTCCTTATTTATAGGAATAAATCATTACTAGAAGATTGATAAGGATTTTCTTTGGCCTATATAATTGTCATCTTGGCACAAGAATTCATATTGGAATTGTTTTTTATGAAAATGGTGAAGTTATTCACTTTGATGGTTCTTTATTGAACTTGGAACTTATCAAGGCTATTCCTTATGACGTTCATTTGACTTATCACTCTCAACCTCTTCTTTTCCTATAGTGGGGGGTCAATATCCTTCTTTATAACTTTGGTTCACATTTCTTAAAACATTGGTCAAGCTTTTCTTGAAAACAAAACTGATTTAACTTTTTTGGAAATTTGTTTCAACAACTTGTTCGTGGGTTTCTAGATTTTGAATTACAAGGTTCACATCAGTTGGTATCAGACCTTGGGTTATTCTAAATCTGTTTGGTGTTGCATATTACTTATTTTGTTTCACGTTTCTTGTTGTTTTTTGTTAGTTTCTTCTATACATGTTTCTTGCAAATCTGGATGCCTTCTTGTTGCATTATTTTCTCTTATGTCCTTCTTAAAATTTGCAAATCTAGTCATCTTATTATTTTCTAAATTGATTGCTATTTCTTATTATTTCATATTTGTTCCTTCTTACATCTTTTGATAGCCTCGGTTGTGATTTGTTAGGAAAATAAGAAAACAAAACAAAACAAAACAAGTCAAAAAAGAAAAGAAAACAAAACAAGACAAAAAAAGAAAATAAAAAATGAAATAAAAAACAAGAGAAGAGTGGAGGCCCAATTTTTGCAAAAGAGGGTAGGTTTGAGTTAAGCAAAAGGGAACTACTTGATTTGCTTATTCCTATCTAAAATCTAAAATTAGATTATTATTATTATTTTGATTCATCTTCTTTTCTTTGCTATCTTGTCCAGTTTCATTGTTTAAGCCCTTACTCCTATTTATTTTCTTGGTTCCTCAATCTGGTTGAGTTCTTTGGATAGGTCGGGTGTGCATTGCAAGGTAATCGCTTTTCATCAAAGTTTCTTTAGCTCTTTAAAGAACTAATTTAAGTGATTTGAGTGGTTAAAGGCAAGAGTGACTACATTCTCGTTAAAAGCCTTAAAAGAGTGAAACACTTATTGAGCTAAACACTTGTGAGGTTTCTTTCTTTACAAAGTCATTCTTTGTTAGATTGTTATAATGGCTTAAGAAGGAAAGACAGGAGAGACATTCAAACAACGAACTTTATGTCGACACTTTGAGCACATGGAGGCTAGATTTGGTGAAATTTTGTACAAGATGCTGCCATTACTACTTTGCAAATGAATCAAGTTCGTGAAGTTCCAATTGTGTATAGACAAGGTGACAATACCATCTTGAACATGATGAAGATGATAGTGATGATTTTAATGTGAGACAGGCCAATAATGATACGGCAACATCCTATAATCAAGTCTAGATCACCCCTGTGTCAATGATTGCTCTCAAACCTAAATTCAATCAATCTAACAAGACCCTTCGCTCCCAAAACAGCAAGGAATTGGTAACAAAGAGTATAAAGATTGTGGGAATTGAATTAACGCCACAAGTTAGAACTTAC
>JAOQML010026523.1:0-11408 GCA_027568935.1 Erythroxylum urbanii | reverse complement strand
TGTCTTTTTTCATATTAATTGTGGTTATTATTTATATGTGAAATATTTCAAAATTATTGTCATTTTATATTAAATTACTAATTGTGATTATTATTTGTTATTATGATTTTTTAAAATAGGGTTGATGTAAACTTGTAAACAGGAAACTTTACAATATATAACTGTACAATATATCAGTGGACTATTTTGCAAATTTTAAAAATTTCATGGACTATTTTATAAATATAAAAAATTGCCCGAAACGGTACCCGGTATTGACAGGTACCGGTACAGTACCGTTTCAGAACTCAATCCGGTACCGAGTCCGGTACGGTATTCGCAACATTGGATACAAGTAAATCTTAATCCTAATCTTAAACTATATATATATGTTATAAAAAATATGTTTATGAATTGAACTAGGTACATGTTTTCAGGATTGAATGTGGTTCTAGATTTAAACCTATGTAATGCTTATCATATTAAGGCATCCTTTTGTATAGTTTCATAGAACTTGATGCATTATTATTAGTTTTTTATCATATATATATATATATATATATTAACTAATCAATTAAAATTATATTGTTATACATTTAAAAGGTGACAATTCATATGCTAAGAAACTTCATATATTCAAGTAATAAAATTTCTAAACAGCTTAATCAAAATTACAAGGTAATGCTAGGAGCAGTTCTAATATAGATGTCATTATTATCTTATTTCTATTTATTGTTTACTTGATTACTATTATTAGTGTTTTATTTTTTAGTTTTATTTTAATCAACCAATCTCATTATTATTGACTAGATAATAGTATGAGAGTTAGAATTAATAGTTACACTATGTCTTAAGATTGACCTCTAAATATCATTATGTTGGTACAAGATGATAGGTACAGTTGCATACAATATTATAATAAGATAACAACGAAAAAATTAAGAATAAAAAATTTTATCCAAAATCAACCTCTTTCTTCCATTTTTAAGGGACATTGGCTTACTTTCCACAAACAATTGGCCAAGTTTAAATACTTTATTCAAACTAGTTTTAGCTATTAAACTAGAAAACAAACATATCACTTATTTTCTAGCCCATTTTAGTCTAGTTTTGGCTTGGTCATATATTAACTATGGAAAAGTTTGGTATTAATCTAAGAAATAACTGATCAATAAGCATTTTCTATCCAATCGGTGAAGAAGCAATTGCTGAAATTTGAGAAGGGCTTGAGTAAGGAAAAACAAAAAAGTCTCTATATAAATGGTAGGATGTTACAGAGGGATTAGATTTGAGGTTAGGGGAGCATCAAAGGTGATGAAGGGCATTTAAGAAGCTACAATTAAAGAAAAACACATACTAAAAGAAAGAAAGAGGGAGAACAAAGAACAAGGCAAAACATACTAGATTGTTTTTAGTTTCAATCCTAGCTATAATATCCAGTTTCCAGAACATACTTAGGGTTAGAACCTTAAATCATTGAAAATAAGTATAGCATTGAGATCATTTCATTCATATGCATATGATTAGTTGTATTATGCACTCAATTGACACATTCTATCATAATGTGAATTCTGAATTGTTATGTCTTGAATTTTGGTTTAATTGGATTCCAATTAGTAATTTTGAATTAATTGTATTAATTGGGAGAGTGATGAATTAAGATGTACATTTGGATTAGGAAACATGCCAAGTGGTAAAATAAATTGATACATGAAAAATTAGGGTTACTAAGCCAATAATTGAGTGACATTTGCCATAGTTAAATGTGTGACAAATGGACAAGTAATTAAATGAAAAATGGACCAATTATTGTGTGACATATGGACCACATACAAGGTGACATAAGGCAACTTAAGAAATGGATAAATGGCAGTATATTTAGTAGACAAATGGCTTGTATGCCATGTGACAAATGCCTTGGCCAATAAGACACCTAGCACCTTAATTAATCAAGCAAGTTTCTGCAGTAAATTTTTTATTGTCTTTCTCATTTCTCTTCACCAAAATTGCTCTTGCCTTCTCTTTACATTTTTTTTGAACTCTGGCTAAATTGTTACACAAAATCCACACTTTAATCCTTCACAAAATAGCCAAGAAACGAACTTATTGCTTCCTTCATCTTGCTGCCAAAAATCAACCTATTTTCACCATAAGTTTATGATGAATCATGCATGAGTGGAGGGATAGTTTAATCATAAGTTTTGAGCTAGAATTGGAAGCCTAATAAGTAACTAGAAATCTGATTCTTATGGCATGTTTAATAGAATGAGAATGGTGATTGAATTGGAATGAAATGTATATGGTATTGGTGATGACATATGCTGGAATATGTTTGATAAAATTGGATGTTCTCTACTCGTTCTTGGTGTATGGAAGCTATGGATTATATAGGTTATTATTCAAATGAATTAGACTAGAATTTGATGTATAAAGAAGGTAAATTTATGCTAAAGAAAGATGTTAACATAGTGTTCTTGAATTGGAGATGTATATGTATGTATATGAAGTGATTGTTAATGACAAAAATGAGCAGAGTCTAATAGACTGTAGAGTAACCAAGATGAAGCTAGATGATCTTGTAATGAAGTAGGTTTAAAGGGCTTGTGATCCGAAAAATTCAAGTGTTTGATATATGTCTAAGTTTGATACATTCATTCAGAATTAAGGAAAACAATGTAATGCACGATCGGAGCCTTCAGTACACAATTATGGCCTGGTTATTTAGGATCTTTCACAATCGTGGCATAGTCGCCAGTTGCACAAACTTTTGTAATGATTGTGGGAAGGTTCATCATAATTATAGGCTAGCATAGAGAGTGAAATGATGTTTTTTAAGTGATGTTTGAAACAACTAATGCTACGGTACTTTCCTACGGTATATTTAGACTTAAATGAGGCTTGAAATGAACCTATTTTGATGTTGAATAAGTTATTAAATGTTTGATATGTTTAGATGGATAATTGAGGTATAAACCTAAGTGTACGCTTGACATATCCAAGTGATATTGTTTAAATGATCAAGACTTAGGATTTAGGGATACATACTCGGGAAAGTCATTGAGCATGCATTGAACATAATGCATATATATATGTGTATGATTGAGTACTAATATGATTGAGCAATTTAGTAATATGTAAATGTGTGTATTGCATAACTTAGATGCTTAAGTCAAACGACAGCATCCAGACATTGTCATTCCGTCGAGGCAATAACTATGTAGAGCATACTGTGAGTAACCTAGATGTTCTCACTAGGATTGATTTATTTCTATTTAAATGTCAATTATTGAATTGCAATTGATATGATTGATGATACCAGACATTGATGGTCCAAGGAGTTTGATAATTGGGAATGTATTAAGAGTGCACTGATTGTATGTGAATCTGAAAGAAATATATGTTCTCAACAAAAATATTAAATGCTGGACTTAGGTTTGATGAACATGTGAAACTGATTGTGCATCATAAATAAATGCTATTAATTATGTGATTTGATGCATCACATTAATATGCATGATCAGTTAATAGCGTTGTGACTAGATTGGCCAGTGAAAAAGAGCTTAAAGTTCATAAATGCGCATAAAAAGATATAGGTTCAGTTTATAAAATGAGCCCGGTATCCATAACGGATATGGGACTTAGTATATAAAATGAGTCCGGCATCCACAATAGATACGGGACAATTGTCAATAAGCCCAGTATCTTTAACAGATATGGGACAGTTTTAAAAAAGCACTCGGTCACAACAAAGTGACAATTAAAAGTGAGTCACATGTGCATTGCATATACAACTTGATATGTAATATATGAAAGTCTGAAGTGAATTAATTGTTCTAAAATTGAAGTGTGAAATGTGTACAAAAAGTGTATTTGTTGAGATATGATGAATTGTAAAGTGTTATGTAATATTTGATTATATGATTTGTTTATGCATTGAATGGTGAATTGTTTTGAGAATGATATGAGTAAGCACATCAATGATGGTTCGCTCTCTAAGTTCGCAAAACTCATCAAAATTACACCGTTGATTGTCAAGTACTAAAGAGTAGACAGCTTCTAAGACATTCTAGAAGAAGCCTTTTACTTGCATTTTGGACTCGAGAAATGGCTTAAAGGCCTGGTCCGCTGAGACTGAGGAGTTAGATAGAATGCTTTTGCTTAGTTTCTCATTCAATTTCGGATATGTTGTAAAGAGCAATAGACTCTCGTATGCTTTTGATACAGTGTATATATGGATTATAGGGTGAAAAGAGACTTTGTAAATTATGTTTTATAAATGGAAAGAAGAATTGATCTTTAGTATATTTATGATTTATTTATGATGCCATATTAGTGATTGTGATTGCTCTAGCATGCCATTGTCATAGGGTATATTTTTGAACGTCCTCTAGATGTTTGAGTATATACTGTATAGTAATAGGCTGTTATATTTTTTGTATCAGAGCATAGTTTGGCACCTATAGAGACAGATATAAGAACATTTAGACATGATATATAGTGCGAGACTCGGATGGTGTTCACAATTAATTTTGTTATAGGTCATCTGCTATAGGAGATCAAATTACAAAGTCAGTTGACCTAGGGTTTATAGGAGCCAATCAAAAGTCTCCAGTACCTAAGTTTGAACAAATGCCTCAAATAATTCTTGAGAGGAAAGAGAGAAGATATGGTAAACTTAGAAAATAGAGGCCTGTAGACTTCTATGAAAGTACAAACCCTACTGAGGCAGAAGGATGGTTAGAGAGAATGAAAAGGTATTTGATCAGATGGACTGCGAGTCTGACGAGAAGTTTGACTATGTTATCTCACTACTACAAGGTTTAGCATATCAGTGGTGGAAAACTGTTCCCGACAGTTTTGCCCGACTTTGTGGACTGAAGTGGGAAGATTTTGTGAAGGTGTTTAGAGAGAACTATATGCCCAAGATCTATCTGGATATAAAGATGAAAGAGTTTTCGATCTGAAAGAAGACAGCCTCATAGTAGTTGAATATGAGATACGATTTAATGAGTTGTTGGGGTATGCTAGGAGGTTTAAGGATGGGTTGAATATGGAGATAAGGATGAGTTAGCTATTACATATCTAAGCAGTTTTTCTGAACTAAGAGTTGCCTCGATCTGAATAGAACAGTTGTTAAGAGATAGACAATAAGAATACAGACAAGAGTCCAAAATGAAGAGATAGGGCGAGTCCCAAACTGATTATGGCAGAAGGTTTAGCAAATGCTAGAATAGATCATTCCGATCTTAGACTAGATCAAAATAGTTAAGATTTAAACCAAGGGCAATTTTGTACAATCTGGCAGTGATAGAGGTCTAATATCTGGGCAGATGCAACAAATGCCTAATTGTGAACACTGTGCGAAGAAACATAATAGGGAATGTTGCAAGTTAACAGGAGCTTGCCTTCATTGTGGCCCCTATGAACACTAGATTAAGGATTGTCTCACGACTTTCGAATCACAGTCTGAAATGATAGGAGGATCAGTGACTGAGACAACAATCCAACAGAGCAGAGCTAGTGGAGTTAGACAGAGAGGCAGAGGTAGAGGAAGATCGAGTTTAGCAAGTCCTAGTGTCAGGACTGAGGTACGGAGTAATTAGCTGCAGTCTTAGGCTAGGATCAATGTCATCACCAGACAGGAGACACAGACATCCCCAGATGTGTTACCAAGTGTACCGAATATCTTTAATTTTGAAGCATTTGCATTAGTAGATCCAAGATCGACACATTCATTCATAACACCATATCTGGAATCTAAACTACATTGTGGGAGAGAGATGTTGACATATGACCTAGAGGTAAGCTGTAACACCCAAATATCCCCTAGAAGGATATGCGGATGTTACCTAAGAGAGGACTTAAACATATCAAAAAATACAAAGCGTTGCCAGAATTCAAACAACCAATTATTACTTTTCCATACATATTCGACTTTAAACAAAATTTAACCGACACATTAAATTTATTCAAATATATGCTTCAACTACAACACCATCCTAAATTAAAGCTATTACATTACAAACCCTTAAACAAAATAGTACTAATCTTAAGTTCAAATACACTTTCTATTACAATATTTACAAACTTTTAACAAAATACATCATGTCTCATATTATTATATACAACCTAAACATACGTTCCCAAAATAAAACACATTCTTTGTAGGCCACTGCGGTTGCTATTATCCCAGTCTTCAAACCCTCCTATCTGAACCTACACGGGCCAAAATTACCGTACTAAGCATAAAGCTAGTAGGGAATAAACTAAACAGGATATAAGCTGACAATTGTTTCAAACATTCATCCAAACATTCACATATTCAAAATCAAATAAGATAATAAGCAGTGTTTATTTATCCATTTCCAAACCGAACCAAAAATATCATGAATCTCAAAACAAAACAGAACATATCAGAACAGGTTACACATTTGCTTCAATGCAAAACTTACCAATTTCAAAATTGGATATTATAATATCAAAACAAAACTGGTCTATAATAAAACATAATTTGTTTATTTCATAATAGAACTCAGATGTTTTAGACCAAAGCTTATTTATATCACAATTGAGCATATAACAGAATATGAAATAAGTTAGTCTGTTAATCCGTTATACAGAAGTGGGTAATGGGATTAATATAAGAGATACCTTGGTTGGTATCACAAAATAGGAAAGGCTTATGTCTCAATAACAGGAGACACCGAAGTGTCAGTAATAGGAAACATCAAAGTGTCACAGGAGGAGCTGCAAACCCTTCTAGGCATGCCTATTTATCCACGTCTAGGACTTAACTGTTTTAAAACAAAAACCGTTCGTTTCAGAATTCTCATACGAGGAACATATTGCAACACATGTCACTTTATTCCATTTTGTTCAATTTGACATATTCACTAATTGTCAAACAAACTAACATGTCATACAATTACAAGTACGTACAATAATACATCAATAGAGGTATTGAGTCCTCATAAACTGTGTATATTCACACAAATAGAAAGCACTTCCAACACAATCCCAATTATCAAACTCCTCGGACAACTGATGGTCCAAAATTATCACAATATTATCATAGTCCCAATTCACATACATCCAGAGTCAATATATAGTACATAAGCCTTTAGAACTCATTCATTCATGATCACACTAAGCAATTCAACATTGTAAACCATACTTCCTTTACATTATCATCTCAATTAGTAATGCATAATTAAACTAACTATTACTCAATTAACCTTATACAGTCATCAATTGCACAAAATCTCATTTTTTTCACCTTCCTAACCATTTCCCATAATTGTGGGATAAGTGACCCAAAACCTCCAAACAGTTGTTTCACAGGACAAGTTTTTGGATCAGTTTTGTATGGCCATTCTGACCTAGAAATTGACGTTTTTAAGCAATATGTTCTTCTAAAAAATTTTCCTCTATGTATTATGTTTCAAACAAAATAAAAATAATGCAATTTGGTTCTTTATTTCGAGAGCCATACAGAAAATACTACATACTGTTCTCAACCATGGACAACAACAAGAATTCAACTTTAAGCCAAAATTCAAAACCCTTATTGATAGAAATCAAATTCGATTCCTTAATAAAAGTTGTAGATATACAGTTCTACTTTAATTTGAATTTAACATCATCCCATTTTGATGTCTACAGGTCAAGATATGGCTAATATGCCAATACCTATTCAATGGAACCACTCCTTCTAACAAGTATCCAGCATGTATCAATTTTCTAACCTCAATTCTTTCTTAATTTAGTACACATTTTATCCACTTCAAACATCAAACAATATATGTTCTAACATGATACCAAGTTTAGTATTCCCTTACCTCTTTAATTTCAAATTCCTACTTTAAAAAATCAACTAAATCAAGCATTCTAAACAATCAGCACACTTCTAAGATTAAGGTGAAAGTAGGATGCTCTTAGCACCAAAAAGATAGCAATATATAATATAATTTATACTAGCATTCTCGATGTAGTATCTTACCAAGATTCCAAGTTAAAATGGTACAAACTCTGGCAAAATTCCATAAGTTGAGAGTAAATGAGAGTTTCAGTTGAGAAGAGAGCAAAGTGAAAGAAATGAAGAACATTCCAGCATAAAATTTGCCACCTTTGGTTGCTAGGTGTTTTCAACATACTTAACCATGTGTCAATTACCATGTCATGCCATGTAACACTTGATTATGCTGCCATTTGTCAACTTAAGATGCTTCCTTTAGTCACCTACAAATCAGTCCATATGTCATTCCAAGGTTGGTCCACTTGTCACATAATAATTGGTCCATTTTTCTATTAATTACTAGTTTATTTGTCACTCAGTTAACTATGCCAAATGTCACTCAATTATAGGCATATCATACTAATTTTCATGTACCAAATTGTTTTGGCACTTAAAAATTTTCCTAGTCCAAATATACATTTAAATACCTTCATTCTCTAATGATATCAATTAATTCCAATTTACTAACTATAGTCCATCAATACCAAAATTCAAGTCATATACCTTTCACATTCAAATTATAGCACAATTTTAACTCCTATCTCATATGTACTTTCATGAACATGTATCGTTTCAACTAGGGTATATTTTGGGGCCTTACAATTCTCTCCCCCTTAAAAGAATTTCATCCTCAAAATTTATACCTGATTAAAATAGTTAAGGATACTGAGCTCTCATGGTCTCTTCTGGTTCCCATGTTGCTTCTTCAAATCTATGGTGTTGCCAAAGTACTTTCACCAAAGGTACTTGCTGGTTCTTGAGTTGTCTGACTTCTCAAGCTAATATAGACGTAGGCCCTTCTTTATAAGACAAATCTAGTTGTACTTGATGTTTTTGCACAGGAATCTTATGTGTATCATCAAACCAATATCTTCTCAACATGGAAGCATGAAATACATCATGTACCTTGGCCAACTCATTAGGAAGAGCTAATTGATAAGCTACTAGTCTGATTCTCTTAAAAATCTCATATGGCCTAATATATCATAGACTAAGCTTACATTTCTTACTAAACCGAAGTATATTCTTCCGCGATGACACTTTCAAGAATACCTTATCACCTACTTGATATTCAATATCCTTCCTTTTCAGATCAGCACAGGACTTCTACCTATCACTGGCAGCTTTCAACCTATGTTGAATAACCTTAACTTTTTCTTCAGTACCTTTCACAATATCAGGCCCGATCATCTTGTTTTCACTCAGTTTAGTCTAACATACAGGAATTCTACACCTTCTACCATACAATTTTGAGCCATGTCAATACTAGTCTGATAACTATTGTTGTAAGCAAACTCCATCAGGGCCAGATAATTATCCCAACTTCCTGGAAACTCTAACACACATCCCCAAAGCATATCTTCTAATATTTAGATAACCTGTTCAGATTGTCCTCCTATTTGGGGATGGAAAGTAGTACTGAACTTAACTTGAGTACCCAAATCCTTTTGCAGACTTTTCTAGAATCTTGAAGTAAATTGAGGAGCAAGATAAAAAATAATAGACAATGGCATCCCATGTAACCTTACTATCTCATTCATATATAGGTCGGTAAGCCTGTCTAATGAATAATCAGGACAAATAGGCAAAAAGGGAGCAGACTTGGTGAACTTAACTTATCAACAATCACCCATACAGCATCATGTTTTATTTGAGTGAGAGGAAGTCCAATGACAAAATCCATAGTAATGTTATCCCATTTCCATTGAGGAATAGAAATAGGATGTAATAAACTAGATGGAACTAGGTGCTCAACTTTAACCTACTGACATGTCAAATATTTATATACATAATCCACTACATCACGTTTCATACTTGACCACTAGTAATGCTACTTCAAATCTTGATACATCTTATTTCCACCAGGATGCATAGTGAAAACGACATTATGAGCCTCAAATAATAACCTCTTTTTTAGTTCATCATTAGCTGGCATACACAACCGATCTTTATAATACAAATCATCATCTCCTTTCATAGAAAACTCAGATTGCTTACCTTCCCGAGTAGCCAAAATAAGTTGTTACAACTTATCATCAACTTTCTAAGCATCATAATGTTTTTGCCTCAAGGTATTCGTAGCTTTCAATTAAGCTATTAAAGCTCCTTCAGATACAAGGCCCCATTCACCATGCTGCACCGACAATGCTGAAATGGTCTTCCTACTCAAGACGTAAGTCACAAAATTAGCCTTACTTGGATGGTAGTCTACAATATAATTATAGTTTTTAAAGAGTTCTAGCCAACGCCATTGTCTCATATTGAGTTCTTTCTGGGTAAGCAGATACTTCATACTTTTATAATCTATGAAAATTCTACACCTTTAACCATACAAGTAGTGCTGCCAAATTTTCAAGGCAAACACTACTGCTGTGAGTTCCAAATCATATGTAGGGTAATTCTGTTCATATGGCTTTAATTGCCTAGAGGCATAGGCAACTTCCTTTTCATCCTCCATCAGAACACAACCTTAACCATTTCTCGATGCATACTCTTTACCAAAAGTAGGTTCAGCCAATATAGGAGCTTTAGGAAGCATACTTTTTAGTTGATTAAAACTAGCCTGACATCTATCAGACCATTCATACTTTACTCCTTTCCATAATAGTTTAAATAAAGGGGATGCTATCACCGAGACTGCCTTCACAAACCGGCGATAATAACTAGTCAATCCTAGAAAACTTCTCCATTCTGTCATATTTTATGGTGGCTTCCAATAATAATTTCTTCTATCTTAATAGGATCAACTCTAATCCCTTGAGAAGAGACAACATGTCCTAGAAAAGTTACCTCTAAAAGCCAGAAATCACACTTGCTCAGCTTAGCATACAACTATTTCTCCCGCAGGGTCTATAACACAATTTGATGATGCTCAGTATGGTCATGTTCATTCTTAGAATAGACCAGGATATCATCTACAAACACTATAATAAACTGGTCTAAATAAGACCTGAATACTCTATTCATCATATTCATAAATGTCGCTGTACCATTAGCTAACCCGAATGGGATTACCAATAATTCATAATGTCCATAACGGGTCCTCAATGCAGTCTTCGGTACATCCATATCCTTTACCCAAAGTTGATATTACCCCGATCGTAGATCTGTTTTTAAAAACACTCTTGTATCTTTCAACTAATCAAACAAGTCTTCAATTCTTGGAAAGGGATACTTGTTCTTCACTATGGCTCTATTCAATTACCTATAATCAATGCACATCCATAATGTACCATCCTTTTTCTTAACAAACAAGAACGGTGCTCCCTATGGTGAGACATTGGGTCGAATGAACCCTTTATCCAGAAGCTCTTGCAACTACACCTTCAACTCCTTCAATTCAGTAGGAGTCATTCTGTATAGTGCTCTGGATATAGGAGCAATGCCAGGCATGACTTCTATAGACAACTCCATT
>JAOQML010026482.1:0-25960 GCA_027568935.1 Erythroxylum urbanii | reverse complement strand
TAGAATTCTTACATAACAATCATGATATTACATTCACATAATATTTTTCCCACATTCACAATGAGTAAAAGCAATCAGTTAAGTACATATACTAACAAATAATTTCAGCTCATCATTAAAAAAATTATAAACATGTTACCAACCTAGTTACTTGATATTTCCAATATTAAGTTTGTCTTTCCTCTTGTTCTTGATTTTGACCTTCTTGATGCTCTTCATATAAACATATTTTTATTTAATCATCATACTCAAATAAAGCTTCCATAAGCTTAAATATGCATTAATGTTTAAACTTAATATATTCTTGGATTATCTAACTAGAAGAACAAAGATATAGTGAAGGTTCATAAGGAGAAGAATTTCGGTTCTCTACTTTTTCTTTTCATTTTCACCACATAACCTATCTTCTCTACTTCATTCTTCTATCAAAACGAAGAGAATAATAAGGTTTATCTAAAAGGGAAACTCAGCTGATAATCTTTGTCCTCTTCTTTCTCCTTGCTCTTTTCTTTCCTTCTTCTCTTTCTATGCTTCGGTTTTCTCCTTCTCTTCTTCTAGTTTCTTCTACAACTTTCTATCTTTTTCTTTCCTAACTCTCACGACTCTCTTCTCTTCTTGTTTTATTATTTTAAGACAAAAATTTAACCTTCCAATCTTACCCTTCCTTATTCAAATTAATGCTTTCTATCTCCTTATCTTCATTCTAATTCTTCCTTTTAGTCTATGCTACCACACGAAAATAATAATATTCCAAATTAAACTCTAAAAATATCTAATTCATGAATTCTAGGTTATATTCATGCTTGCCAATTTAAAAAAATAAATTCTAACAAAATTCAGGGTCCAACAAGGATAGAGAGTAATGATAGAATTAATTATGTATATTCATGTGAAGTTGAGATTGAATTGAGAACTAGACTTAAATCTATTGATTACTTCTTACAAACTTACATTGTTTGATTTATTTTGACTTCTGCAGTTTAATTTTATTTAATTGCATCAATTGAATTCCTCTAACCCCTAATCCTATTACACTAATTAGTTCATCACAAAAATTATCCTTGCCCTCTCTATAGGCAAGATCCTTTCTTACCATTGCAACACGTTTATTTATGTAAAAGTAGGTTTTAATTTTTGGTGTGTTCGACACGTATCAGAATTTTGGCATTGTTAGCAAGGAGTGGAGTTGATTTATGCCTTCATGGTGTTTAGGCCACCTCCATGTGCTTGTTATTTTTTTTCATTAAGTTGATAACTTTCTCCCATCCTTTCTTGTCATCCTCCTCAATTTCTTCACTAAATGAGACATTTTGTAGGTGTTGTACCAGAGTAGAACTTGAGCTTGCCTGTCCAATCTTGTGTTTTACTTATGATTTCGAACCAATATCTTAGAGGTCCATAGCATGGACCTCCAAGATCTCAGCTCGCCTCAAATGTGTATGATTCAGAAACTCGGGAAAGATAGTGGTTAGCACATCAATAGAAACACCGTGAAATTAAGCAAGCATAGTAACAAGAAAACACATATCGAGATAACTACTTTTCTTATTAAGAGAAGTATCATTTAAAAAATATGGGTTGATGTACAAACCTGAATTTTGTGAGCCATGCACCAAAGGATAAATAAATCTTTTCGAGAACATTTGTTAATTTAAGTTTTGGTAAAAACAATGTGACTCCTAAATTTATAAAATAACAAATGTTCAAGATTAAGAATAACGTTATTAAGTGCATTTTTTAAAGTAAATTCATCCAACCCCATTAATTTTTTTTAATATTGACTAGCATGAAAATTTCTACGTTTCTCAATAATTTTTATTTAAAAAAACCACAAATTTCTTCCATAATATCATACCCACATTATAAGGGTTTCCAAGCAAACTAAACCAAAAATTATCTAATTTTTATGGCTTAAAACGTAAAGTTGTGGAAAATTCAAGGGTTAAATCCTCACACATAGGAAAATCAAAATGAATAATTTTTTCTAATAAATTTTTTCAATCAAAGTCTCAATCTTTTCTTTCAAACATTGATTTTCTAAGATTGTAAAATCGAAATAACATGGCGCAATAACAATTCTTTAACGAAGGGTTTGAATCTTATACCTTCTTCTTCTGAGAAGATCGAAAAAGCCACTCCAAAATCCTTAGCCCTATCATATGCACCATGTCCCAACACTTTTGTTATTCTTTTTAGTGTTGAGCGTTTTGTACTTTACTTGATTCTTGGAGCCATGATTGAGTATATAACCTGAAAAAAAAAACTAATAACCACAACAAAAACACAAAATAACACCCAGAAACTTGAGAGATAAAAGTTTAGAGAAAATCTTGTAACAACTACTCAAAAGATGTATTTTTGTGTGGAAATCACTAGATTTGTGTAAAAGGAATGATAATCTAGGTGAATAATGAAAGAAAATATTGAAAAACCAAGTAAGAATGAAGAGAGATTTAAGAGAAAGGACAGAGCTTTGGAGGTGGCTGTAAGTTTAAAGAGACAATATAAGATTTGAAAGAAGAGAAAATAAGTATTTAAAGGGTTAGGGTTAGAAAATAAGGGCAAACTAGGGTTTTGTATGTGTGAGTGACAAGCGAGAGTCTATACTTGCCTACCACGATCATGGCAGATGTTACTTATCGTGATCCTGGGAGATGCCACGATCATGACAGAGGGATCCCTCACTCGCCATACATGATCGTAGCACTTCCACGATCATGGCATAACTAGAATTCCTCACCTTTACCATGTTTCTCTCGATTTACCTCATATATCCCCCATAACTTGCTTCCTAACCTATAAACAAATTAAAAATATTAGATTTAACAATCCTAATTATTCCAACAACTTTAAAATAAGAACTTACATATTAGAATTCAAGAAAAACCTAACTAACATAACATGATAATTTATGAACTAGAAATAATTAAAAATAATAATGTGAAACATATCCTACTTCCTGGGTTACCTCCCAAGTAATGCTTCTTTATCATCATTAGCTTGACGTACTCTTCTCGTCTACCATCAACTATGGTTTATTATGAGTAGCTTGCTTCCACTTGTTTCTATAATGGTTTAATAGCTTGTAAATAATCCATTAATTAAAAAATAATAAGAAGGACATAATTGATAAAATTAAGAAATCTAGGTAAGTTCAGTAATGCCTTTTGTATAAAAAATTGTCAATAAAATAGGGAATGATGAAACTCCTTGAATCGTTAATTGAATCTAATAATTCTTCCTATAAGAAGGTGAACTGCTCTTCTTCTTCCGCAATCACCCCTTAAATAGAGAGTTCCTTCTCTTCTTCGACCTCTATTACCTCTATCCTTTGTTCTTCATTATCTTCTTGGATAGTTGGAGTCTTGATTTGGAAACCAACGATTCTCTGAAGCTCTCTTGATGTCTCCTCTTCTTCTTTTGAACTGGTGGCCATTGCTCTTCTTTTTTTTTTTTCTCTTGCCCTTGAGTAGTTATTGAGGCTTTTAGGATTTCTTCACTTAATTTGGTTCCAAATATTGCCCTGAAATGTCAAAAGTATAGAAAAACTTGCGAGTTGGAAAATATGAAATTTGTTGGAAGTTATTATTTGTCACGATCGTGACCTACATTATTTCACCCTTCCAATTCTTCTCTTTTCTTCAATTTCTTGTTTTCATACAATCACAAACACATCAAACACCCTTTGAAACATAAAATTCAGACTTTAAACCACTCAGACAATTAAAACACACAAAAACACTAATAAGAACATTATTCTAAGTCCTAAACACATAATTATCATCTAAGAGAACACTTAAAAACACACTTAACATCTAGAAAATATACTATAATCTACACCTATTAGGAGCCTTTTTTCCTATTGGTCCTTTGAGATTTCTTCCGTACCACACTTTGAAATAAGTCCTTGTCTAGTTCCTTTATATCAAGCTAGCTTTAACTTGAGGACTATCTGTAGAATCTACAATCTTATTCACATCAACTTCCTCCGTATTTTTTTCCCTATAATTCCTTTAGTAGAAGCCACATTGTTTGGTGAATTAATAGGGACAGGTGCTTCTATCATTAGAGCTGAGTCTTTTGCCAAAGAGGTGGGTTCATAGTTGATATATTGATGACTATAGGATCTGCTTCCTCCAGTCATATGAGTTCAGCGTATTCACCTCTTATGAATAGCTTACCCATAAGCTTCCAAGTCTTACCTTGTACCCTAAGGGATCGTCTCCACCGATAGGTAACCAAGACACATTCTAACAATTAATTGTTATTTAGACGTAATCTCATGATGGGAATATAATCAGGTAAGTCCTTAAAGAGGTCCACACTTACACAGATATGTTCATAACCAATTCTTCTTCTTTAGTTGTGTTTTCATCCATACAAAGGCGTTCATCAAGGAAGTTGGCGACCAAACTCAGACTATGATTTGTCCAATACTCCATTGTTATATTGTATATGTTGATCCGTAATGGAATATTGTGGATTTTAACATTTTCAATCTTATCCTAGGTTGCTAAGTCTAGATAAATGAAGGAACCTAAGCTATATGCCACGAACCCTCTTCAACAATTTTGAGTGTTTCAACTTATAATGAAAGGTGAATAGGATGAGGTTATCCTTAGAGAGAAGCACCCTAGACGATAAACCTCTCTTTTTTCCATTAACTCATTGCCATCCTATGTACAACTACAAAATGAGGTCTTTACTCCATAAAAAATCTAATAGGGGTGACATCCCAACTGCATGCTCTAGCTTTGAGAGCCTTAATATATGGATCAAGTATGGATCTCCCTTCTTGCTCCTTTAGGGGACAATAATGCAGAGTAAGATCATATTGGTCTCCTACCACTTATTTCAAGATTCTATTCTAGTTAGGAGTAGGCTTGTTTTCTTATAGTTTCAATTTACCCAAAGAAATGGAATGATTAAGCAAGGTAGGTGGAAGGGAAGGCTGAGGCAGAGGAGAACCAGTTTAGAGGACAAAGGGGATGAAAAGCTTCCACTAATACAGTCTGCATGGTAGAAATTTAAGTCTATTCTCCCCTTAGTTGTTGTTACAACCTAAATCAAAACTTTTTAATTCAAATCTAATGCTTAAGTATACTAAAAGTCTTAAAATCCTTTTCCATTAAATCAAGTCCGTAGATCCTACCTAGTAAAAAACCTCCTAATTCCATCTCATTTTTTAGTTAAGCTTGAAAATCCAATTCAATTTCGCGTTCAAAGTTTATATTCATATTCTCGTTATTTATTTTGAAGCTCAATGACTAATTCTTTAACAGAAAAATATAACTTTGTTTACATTTCAATAAAGACGTCAATTTTTAAAGGATTAGCTTCAAAATTCAATTATCTAATCCCCTAATTAAATTTAGCAATACAATCGTTTTTAGTTTATAATCTATCTTGAATTAGAAGTCTTATAAGGCATGCAGTTCATATTCTATTAAAGAATAAAAATATTTTAGGGTCATTCTAGTTCCTTAATTAACTGAAAATTTCTCAATTCACTTCATTTATAGTTTTTGTTTCTTAAATCATAAAAAATTGAAAACTAATTATCATTCCTTTTTTAGATCATCATCTTCTCTATTGAATAATTTTTTAAAAATTATTTCTTATAACCTTAGTCAGTTTTCTTTTGTTTTTTAATCATACTAAAAATTATGGTTTCCACTTAAACAAGTATGATAGAGTGTTTAACATGTTTCCTATCTTATAAAAGACCCATAACCCATAAATCTAGCTAAAAACTCTTAATTCCTTTCTAGTACGTATTTCCCTATGTTTCATAAATTTAGGCAGGGTGATGATTTTTTTTCCTTTTTTCCCTTCTCATTATTAGTATTCATGCAACATGTACAAATGTTTCTTCCTAAGACTTGAAGAGATGTTCACACTTATAGTTTTTACGTCTAATGATGAGTTAGAGTATAAAGCTATGTCTCAAAGTACATGTGAATTGATATGGCTAAAATAAGTACCTAAAGATCTTGAAATTAAAGAGACCAAACACATGAAGTTATGATGTGATACCCAATCAGCTATAAATATTGTTTTGAACATGAAACTGTATAAATGCAGTAACATTATGGGTAAGTATCATTTTGTTAAAGAAAGATGCAACTGGAAATTATGGAACTAACTCATGATAAAAATGGAAATTGAGTTGTAATGCATTTTCTTATATTACGTCATAGTTCTAAAATGAGTGTTGTATATAATAAGTTAGACTTGATATGTATCTATACTCTTAAAAGGTACTAATTAGTCCTAAAATTCAACCACACATTAAACATCATACACCCCTAATATATTTACAGTTATACAAAAGGATAACAAGAAATAAGATTATTTTAAGAGCATTTAACACCAACTTTCTATTAGTAACTAAAATAAAACAAAAGAATTATTAGCGTAAAATAATACATGTCAATATGATATTACAATCATTTTTCTTCTCCTTGCTCCTTATTCTAATTATAAATTTGAAGTAAAGTTAATAAATTATTTATGAAAATATAAGTTCAAATAAATAACTAAATCAATTATTAAAATGGATTAATTCTTTACACATTTTAGTTTTTTGACACATCTATGCACCTATTTATTTGAATATGTAGTCTATGTAAGTTAAAATTAAATTTAGTTAAAAGAAAGTGCAATTAGTT
This sequence comes from Erythroxylum urbanii, assembly GCA_027568935.1. Classification (NCBI taxonomy): domain Eukaryota; kingdom Viridiplantae; phylum Streptophyta; class Magnoliopsida; order Malpighiales; family Erythroxylaceae; genus Erythroxylum; species Erythroxylum urbanii. The sequence continues at coordinate 19,289 of JAOQML010026482.1, read as the reverse complement.
AAATATTCCTACTTACATAAGTGTTTTAAATTATTGGTTTCTTAAGGAAAACATATATTTACCGTTATAGGACTTTCACTTAATAAGTTAAAAATTTTGGGAAATTTATCCAAATGATTATTTGTACTTCCTATTTATGTATTTTATATAATTAGAGTTTGTCTAAAAAGTTTTATTTTTAAAGAAATTTATCTAATTTTGAATGCCTTTGATATTTCTCTACTTTTTGTAAAATTTTATTTTGATATCTCAAATTTAGTGAGCTTTTCACTTAAAATTTGATCTTATTGAAAGTTATAAAGTGGTAAAATAAAAATCAACTGTAATCATTGATAATTAATCATAAAGTTTAGTTAAATTCACATGCTTAGGTGCAAACCTAGACTATCATAACAAGTCATATGTTAATGTTTCAGAATTGACAATCTTTTCTTGTTAAACTTAGTCAAGTTTGAGAGCACAAAATTGATAAACTCATACAAACTATCAAGAATAATTAAAGAAAGAAAAGACATAACTACTAAAAATAATTTATAAAATTTTATTTTTGACAAGCTACTAAGTATATTAATACTAAAAGGAAATTGTACATAGGAATACCAAAAAAGGTGTTTAAGACAAAATGTATAGACACACACACACACACACACAGAGTTAACCAAATTTAATATGCAAAACCAAAAGTAGAGTCCAATTAACTTCAAAAGGATAAGATTATGATTAGATATAGCTAATAGAAGTTCAAAAGGCTAGTTTATGGCTAGATAAGGCTAATAGCAACTCCTAGGTAGCCTCTTCAAGAACAATAGGGATAAGTGATAAGAATGATGGACTAAAGTCCTTCTATTACAAGATAAGTTAATTATTATTGAATATAAATGTTCAATATTGGAGTAAAAATTGAATCCATTTTCTTAAATAATTACTAGATTACAACTTTGTTCTTGTTTGTCCTTATCTAATAAATTAACATTTTTAAAGATTTTGTCTATAAATCATCGTATAGTCTAATGTGTTGTTTAAATCTTTAACTAGCATTTAACTTCCAAATCTACTTTATAAGCTATTTTAATAATTCAAAAGTTAGTTTGCTTGCCTACTTAAAAAATGATACAATTTCTTTCAAGTTATAATGCATATATACGAAAACTATGTGTTAGTTTGAGAAGTGTATCTTTACCTTGATTGTTATCAAAAGAGGAGAAGGTCAATCTACATTCTCTTTCCATGATGTAGAGTTCTATAAAATATTACAAAGATTCATTAAAGATAACCAAATGGAGTAATAGTAACTACATTCAGAAAATAAGTGATCATCATTATTAAATGCATTTAATCAAAGAAGGGAGGAAATGAAAAACATGTTTAATGAAATAAAATGTCTCTAACTTTGATTCCTTTTTTTATTGAAAGCAAAAGAATTAAGCTAGTTTAAAGACGAAGAAAAATATGAACCAAAATAGCTTAAACTATTATTTAGCCTTGTTAACTATGTTAAAGTGATCAATAGTTGTTTTATTGGTAAAACTCAATGAAACATGATGTAATGATTTATTATACGACTGTAGAACTTTTGGTCTTGTGATCCTAATGGATTGGTAGAATTTAATACCGTTAGAGATTGTATGATGTTCATGAATTGAGTTTGAACTTTATATTTGACTTCTAAAAGGTGTACACTTGATCAATTAGAGTGATAACATTTTAAGGAGAATTAGGATTTTGGAAAAATCATGTTATTCCAATTTGGTGTTAAAATTAAATACTATTTAATATTTTAAACATAAATTTTTATAAAAATATCGTGTGGAGGTTTCAAAAGGTTATAAAAAGCAAATAGAATTTCTAGTAATTCAAAACAAGATACTGGAAGCTTATATCTATGAACTAAAGTATTAACATCAATTTTGCAATTCAATTTTAAAATGATTTTCGATTAGTTCAATCTTCATTTTTCATAACATTAAATAAAGGGAACAAAGAAAATGGAGAGGAGAGTTACAAGAAAGCCCAAAAGGAGGATTTGCAAAGAAGGAAAAGGGGGTTTTAGGAAGTTTTTATCATTATTACAAGGGATATTAGGGAGAGTGAAAATATTTTTATATAAAAAATAAGGTTTTATGAACATTTTATATGATTAATAGGGTGGCATATATCACTTAAGATTTCTAAAATGTGTGTTTGTTGATTTAATAACTATCAATTATTGTATGGTGTGAATAATACATGTTTTCATGCATTAATTTGGTTAAAATTAGGATAGAATTACCAAAAAAAACTACTTACAATTTAAGATGGATTTAGGGAATCATTCATTAATAGGTTTCTTGTTCAATCATTCATAATTGAGTAGAATTATTTGAAATTCGACGTGTGCTTTTATTTAGGGTTATTTAGTGTGATTTGAGTGTCAAGGAGACACCAATTAATGTTTGTTGGCCTATTTGTGGATTTACATAGCATAGAATCAATGTTACGCATGTATTTGGCATCATTAATATGATATGATATTATATTGATGAAGGGTATGCGTGGAGTTTTGTATAATGTGGAGAAATATGGTATATGATGGTTGAGACTTATTAATCAATATATGAATGAGGCAAATATCATTCCCTTGGTAGGAGCGTATCAACTAGTACCAATATAAAGCATCTGTTAATCCATTGACTACAGAGTATAAGCTAATGCCTTATAGGAACAATTGTCTTAGGATGTATTAGTCAGTGCCCATCTTAGCAAGATATAAGGTTTTGTATGGTTATTTAGCACCCATATTTTCTGCATGTGTTAGCATATTTGTTATATTTATAGGATCTAAGAGTAGTATGAGAATAGGTGGATTATAAGTGTATTCTTTATAAACTTGAATCTTGAAGTGTTTTAGCTAAATTGTCACTTGTTTTGATCCACTGATAATCTTTCAAAGTCTTTTGAATATGCTTTGTTATTCTTATTTGGAATAAAATATATGTGGACTAATAGATACCTAAGCTATTCAAAATAGATGTAATGAGTTGCAATGTTTATCTTGTGATAGCATTCTCACAATCTATATATGGATTCTACTTTCCAACTTTTTAGTGAGTCGAAGAAAATTTTCATTGAATTTGTTGGTAATAAGAGGAAGCCATAACTATTTCATAGCAAGTTATTCAGAATAGTTAATTAGATGCTTGTTAAATGAGGGTCTCCAAATAAATAATATATGGACAATATTTTGTCACTGACATATAAACAATATCTTGAGAGCTTTTAAGAAAACCGTAATTAAGTTTTGATTAGCATGAGAAGCGATAAATAGATCATCAATAAATGATGAATTGAATAATTTGGTCTTATAGTATTTAATGTAGAATTTGAAGGAATTAATAAGTATGTAGACTGTGGAGGGCTTTGCTGTCTTAGAAAAAAAAAAGAGTTTTGTCGGTAAATTTTTTTTTGGTAAAACGGAGCAAGCAAAGCTTGCTACGTTCCAACAGGGACGGCCCTAGGTCGAGCCAAAAGATCCTCCTGAAGAAAATGATGAAGCTGTCCACGGAGTTTTTAAAGGTAAGTAACATCAAAAATGCCTCCATAAGCCTAAGTAGGCAAGTAGTCAGCGCACATATTTGTTTCGCGATAAGTATGCATAACACTACACTGCCAACTGCGGCTAAGTAGTTCCTTACAAGCATTAATAATTTGATAAAATTTATCTATAGGACAAAGGTCGTCATTCACTTTATTAATGGCTAAAAGAGAGTCTGATTCAAGAAACTCATTTCGGAAGCCTCAATCCCAAGTCAAAAGTAGTTCATAATAAATTCCGAACAATTCAGATCTTGTAATATTCTTCCAATCGAGTCTCCTTGCAAACTCGCATAGCCAGCTTCCTTCAGCATTCCTTGCAAGGCCTCCAATCGCTGTTTCTCCGAAATTTGTAAGTGCTGAGGAATCCACATTAATTTTGATTCATGCAGTGGGTGATGGACTCCAAATAATTAACATATCCTGCTTCATCATCAAGACCTTTTGCATTGTGCTATATCTGCGAAAATTCTGCACACTTACACAAATGATATTAGTAACATGGGGGACCAGACAAAGTCTGGCTCAAAAGCAACACAATTACACCAGCGCCAGATATACCAATAAGTATAACAGAAAGGTCAGCCCAGGGAATATTATTAGCAATAAGGAAAGAATAGTTGCAACAATTAACTCGAATCCAATCAACAAAAGATAAAGAATTAAAAACATCTAACCGACGACCTTAGAGCCAAGAGGACTAGATGACCTATGACTCTTGACAATCTCGAAGTAAATGTAAAATTGATTCACAAGGATCGTCACATCTTGGACAATTGGTAATGATATGGCCTTAGACACAATCTTCACGTGTCAACAATCGATTATGAACTACCAGCCACAAGAAAAACTTGATGCAAGGAGGCAAGGTCTTCTTCCAAACTAAATTCTAGTTGAAATTCCCTTGGGATGTCCCAAGTAAAAGATTATAAGTTGAACTTACTGAGAACACACCAAAGGGAGGAGTAGACAAAATAGTTCTATCTTGTTCTGTGTGAACAGGCATGAAAAGGGAGAGAAGATTTCGAGTTTCTTCGGGGAAGGAGTTCACAATATCCCGAAAATCTGCTTCGTTGTCTAAATAATCAGAGACTTTCACATCTTGCAAAGTGGGTAGGGAATTTGGATCAATTAACGAGACCAACTCAGAATTATCAAGCTATTTATCAAACCAATATGATGTTTGATCACCATACCTAACCAACCTGGAACAGTCGTGCTTGACAATATTCTTGCTAGCACAAATGTTCCTCCAAGTATAAGAAGCGATAGATTTAATTGTCGATTGCAAAAAAGTGGAACCTGAAAAATATTTAGCCTTTAAAAAACGAGCCCATAAACCACTAGCATTTGCCTTAAGTTTCCAACCAAGCTTAGCCAACAAAGCCAAGTTCATATCTACAGTTTTTCGAAACCCAAGCCACTTTCCTTACATGGACGACACACCATATCCCACTTAAGTAGTGACACTTTCTGCTTGTTATCTGTTAAATCCCAAAGAAATTTCCTATTTAAAGAGTCAATTTCTGTGGATACAGAGATGGGAAGTCGCGTGGTTTGTATAATGTATATAGCCATGGTACTAGTGACAGATTACATAAGAGTGGCTCGACTAGCAAGCGAGAGTTGATTAACCTTCCAAGCAGTCAATTTCTTCTTGATTTTCGTTAAAATATGGTCATAGGTTCTTTGAGAAACATGCTGCGTATGAAGGGGAGCACTAAGATACAATCTAAGATCAACACATGGAGCAATACCTGTACTCCTTTGAATATCGTCTCCTATTGTCTTTGTAGTGTTCGATAAAACATAAAATCTAGACTTAGCAACATTAACCTTTTCACCTGAAAAAGCACAAAAAGTATCTAAACAGGCGAGCGTAGTTTTGCTTTGTTTAATTGAAGCTTCGCCCATTAAGATTAAATCATCTGCAAATAGCACATAGGAAATAACAGGCCCACCCCTTGACAATTTGATAGAATTTCAATTACACACCACTACTTCTTGTTCAATCAAGCAAGAAAGCTTATTCAAACATAAAACAAAAAGATAAGGAGATAAGGGGTCACTTTAACAGAGACCCTAGACAATTTAAAGTAATTAGTGACTTCCCCTTTCCAAAGAAAATTCATCTCTGTAGAAGTGATGCAGAATATGATAAGAGACACAATGGTAGAAGGAAACCCCGTATCTTGAAGAACCAATCTTAGAAACTCCCAGTCAATATAATCATAAGCCTTTTCCAAATCAATCTTCATCATCAAGCCACCCCTTTCCCTTTCTTTTGAGAGAAAGAGTGAATAGTCTCTTAAATAAGAATAATATTATCTGAAGTACCTCTGCCCAAAATAAAACTACTTTGAGTAGGCACTATAAACTATTGGAGCCAAAGCTAGAGGTGATTCACAATGATCTTGGACATAAGCTTTACCGAGCATTACAGAGAGAAATTGCGCAAAACTGAGCCTTCGTTTCTGGATGCTCAACTTTAAGGATAAGGCAAACCAACACACAACTTAGAGTATCATCAAAACTCCCCCTTGTAAATGCATCTTGGTCAAAAGAAACTAAAAAATTCCCCATAACGGGCCAATTAGCCTTATAGAAGCCCGCCTAAAAACCATCCGGGCCAGGAAATTTGAAGGGGGCCATCTGTTTCAAAGCTGCAAGGACTTTATCAGCTTTTGGAATATGAACAATATCCAAAAGGAAACTCTCCTCGATTGGCTGTGAAATCCTCAAACAAGCCTGTTGAAAATCTAACTGCAAAGTCTCGACCAAATAAACTTGATAAAAATGATGAAGAATAGTCTTTTGCACTTGTACTTCATCCCAAATCCAATTACCAGCCTCATCTTTAATTATATGAATCTGATTCTTGTTCCTTCGAACTAAAGTAGTGGTATGGAAGAAGCATGTGTTATGATCACTAAGCTGAACCCAATTCTCTCTTAATTTTTGAAACCACAACAATTCCTCTTAATTAAGGACTTTATTATACTCAACATATAACTTTTTTTCCAAGGCAAAAATAAATGGATTGGAAGTACATTCCAACGCCCTTTGAGTGCCACCTAGTCGAGCTAACAAAAGATGTTTTTGTTTTAAAATATTCCTAAAAGTTTATGAATTCCAATGCTGAAGAGTAAGCTGGACCTTTTGAAGATTAGAGTGAATCCCAATACCATTATTCCAACTATCACGGATGACCTGAGAAAAAAAAGAATGGGTTTGCCATGCAGCTTCAAAACAAAAAGGCCCGGCATAACGATTAGTAGCAACCTTTTTCTCAAATGAAACCAAAACTGGGTAATGATCACTATGAACATGAAGTAATTTACGTACAAAAGCCTAAGGAAAAGAATGCCCCCGTTCCATACTACATAAGGCTCGGTCTAGTTTCTTTCGAATAAGTCCGGAGACACATTGCCTATTAGACTAAGTAAAACAATAACCTTAGGCATCAGATCAATAAGTTTTCTAATAGCAACAACCTTACGAAATTTCTCAATACATCGTAAAGGTTCCAGATTACCACCCTCCTTTTTGGCACGACAAAACCTAATTAAAATCGCCAATAAGAAGTCAAGGTAGGCCATCAAAATCCAAAAACTCTTGCAAGTAATCCCAAAAGAACTGTTGAGTAATCGTTGCAAGACTCGCATACATTGCTGTGAGTCCCCATGTAACTTTTTCTGGTGACATTTTAATAATAGTCAAGAATTGAGCACCCATTTCAAACACCTAAATGTTGCCAATAGAATTTTTTCCAGACACCTAAATGCCATCAAAGAAACCCACTGCATCCACTTTAGCATGCTCGTCAAACCCTAAACTATGAATGACCGTATCTGCTGTCCCTTCGTTAATCAGAGGCTCTACGACAATAAGAATTTCTACATTATGACTTCTAACAAGCTCCTTAATATTCCTTTTACAAATGAAGCTAATAGCTCCCCTAACATTTCAGAAAAGAATCGTCATAAACAATACAGAAACAAAAAGACAAGGTAGTTTAATCATGCATCATCTCATCCTCATCGCCTTTATCATTAATGACATCTTCTTGCTCTTCATCAGCAATGGACGGCAGCTCATCTTTGGAATTATCTCTATGTTCCTTCTGAACAATACAAGTGTTATCATTAAAACCACCCAAGGTTCCTACGATAGATGAAGGAGGATGAACTGACGGAAGAATATTGGGGCCATTGCTCTTGGCAGCTCGATTATGAGTTTAAACTGGATGAGACACCTCCATAGGGCTCTGTTGTAAAATATCAAAATTAGGACTATTTGATGAGCTAATAAGTGTCTGTGCTAAAGTGGAAAAGGTATACTCATTCTTGGAAAGTCCAATTAGAGAATCTAAACTTTAAGCCTCATAAACCACATCAGTAGAAGAGCCCGCTTAAAAATGAAAGCCAAGTGGTGGTTCTATGAACTGTGTAAACGGAAAGATAGCCGCTTTCCTTTTAGTGGAGGCTTCTAATTTTTCCTCTTGCCGTTTAAAGCCATTACCGTTACGATATCTGGGAGAGGAAATTCGAATACCAGGAGAAAATTTAGGACACTAAACCTGTGCTTCTACAAAAGTAATTTTTCGTTGACTACCAGCAGCATTCCTAGATTGACGTTGTTTGTCGCTAGCATGACTCATGGTGTCAGACTTATTTGAGAACGCAAAACATCTATTCCCCTAGTTATTTCGAGTATCAATCCCCACAGAAGTCTTTCTTGTATTAGCTAGCATGACGACCACCGAGAACGGCGCTGGACTAAGATCCAAGGTTCGAAGGAACTCTCATCAGGTTGTGAACTTGGCGGATGCATTGAAGAATCAAGTTTGTTCCCTTCTTCAACGTTATAATGATGATCAAGTTGATCAAATCTTCTTTTGTTGCTTTTTGGCATATGCTTGTCATCAGGATATTTGTCACAATTATAGCCAAATTTACCATACTGGAAACAAATCAATTGAAGACCTTTATATTCAACTCTTTGGAGAATTTTGCCAACAATAATGAAAGACCTCAAAGGCTTGAGGAGATCTAACTCAACAAATACACGGGCAAAGCTTCCACGCACTACACTTTGAGTAGTTAAATCGATATGAACCACCTTGCCTACCATTGACACAATTCTCTTTAAAGCCAGATTCGATTAGTATTTCAAAGGCAATTTCGGAAAGTGAACTCATCCTATAATTGAGTTTATTTGATCGGAAGTTAGCTTGAAATGGGGTGTCCATTGTCTCACCGTTAGATAATGCCCATTGAACACCCAAGGACCATCATCTAAAACATGTTTATAATCTCTTACCCTAGATTAATGACCTTGTAGTTTCCCTCAATCTGTCACATGCGAATAACTCGCGAAGTGAGAACCTTGTAAACCATTACCTTTCCCAGGAGCTTTACAATGAGAACCTTCCGTCATGGCCTTCGTAGTTCTTGTTTTTCCGCTTTTGTAAAAACCACCTTTAATCCATCATCTACTCCAGCCTCTGAATCAGACACCGCTTCATCAATGATAATATCATCATCTTCCTGGTCAGTTGCTCAGTTCTTTCAAGCACCATGAGATTGACCCGTTAAGCGCTCCTTGTAAGAAACTTGCTAGTCCTTCAGATCAAATTGGCCACTTCCACCGAGCATTTTTTGTTCCGTTTCATTCAGCTTAAGCTCCTGATTAGCATCACTCCGATGTCGTTTATATTTTTTCCTTGTTTGGCAAAGCACCTCATCCTCCATGGAAGAGTTAACTGGGGAGTTGCGCATTTTTCACTTGACGAGTTAGAACCACCTTAACTTTAATTGATCCAAACGTTGAAGAGGATTCGAGAATTCCTCGCTAGTTTTGATTTGAAGGAATTAAAGAAATTCTACAACACTAGAGTAAGGAGATTTGAGGATTCTTCAACTGATTTACGATGAAAACCAAATCTATTCCTCTTCACCGCCAAAGTTGATCAGAATTTGAATCGATGTCTAAAGCAACCGTATACATGCCTTTCAGACCCTCCTAAACAATAGTTTGACTCCCTTGCATTGTCCAAAGTCACATTGTTATTGATATTTCTTCTCAATATAATAGAGTTTGAAAAAATAAACCTTAAGACACCTTTCAATCACGACTAAACTTTTGCAAAACTGTTGGATTGATGTCTCTCAATTACAATAAAGAAATTGTCAGCTTTTGTTTATCGATAGATCTGAGTAATACATAGGCTTATGACATATCTCATTCTAGCCCGTAACCAACTCCTCTTTACACTTTTGTTAGCTTAGTAAATTTGCTTCCAACGTGTTGAATTGATGAATTTGAACTCTACCTGTATAGTTTTAAAACTCTGTAAACATCTGAAAAGAGAATAAACTTGTATTTTAACGTTCAACCCTTTTCTCAATGCTCTCTTAAAGTCCTCAAATGAAGGTATAAATTGTTCAACTTGAATGATGACTTCTTAGTTTGGCAAGTATTGGTCAACTTGACCATAATTGACCGTAATTTGCATTGTCCCAACTTATGAAACGCCATCTTTTGTTTCTTCTCGAAATATGGTAACAACCTCGATGGCTTTATTATCCAAAACATAGAAATCTCAGCTATGGAAGTGACAAAATAACAATCAGAAGTCCTCAATGAATCAAAGGGCCAACAAGTAATGATATTCACAACAGCCGTATCATTCAATAGATGAAGTCCTATCAAGATTTGAACAGCAAACCGCAAATTTCACTCATTCATACTGGTATCCTCCAATGGAGCACTTCCCCCATCTGGATCAATAGACAGAAATTGGCGATTTCATCTTACCCTGTGAAAAACGTAAAACTGCAGAGACAATTGGGTATCAAGTGCAAATATGTCAGATCACAGTGATCGTACCTTCACCATCTGATGGAGCATATGGAGACTTCCGATATCCTGTTTGTTGTTGTGTGGGCTAAGAGGCATAAACCATAGTGCACCCAATTAAAATTTTGGGACACAAAACTGAGAGATGCGCAATCCATTGGAGGAAAAAGTAAAGGCATCTTTCTAAGCCTTAAGAACAGTTAAAGTGAATGGAGAAAGAAACTAGTATAAAAATATATAGATATATGTCAAATTTCCAATAGCCTGTGCCTTTATGCAGTCCAGCTAAGAAAGAAACAAAGAATTGCTAATTTTAATCAGTAAAATAAAGCTAGCAATTACCACCAAAAGGATAAAAGCCTAGCACAAATTAATATCTTCAAAACATGAAGAGTCAGATCACTGACCAACCAGAAGTACAAACAATAAATTCGTCATCATATTCTTTTGATTTCTACAAGAACTATGCAGAAATAAACTTCTAATGAACAGGGTGTGAAACTGGGGATGATAGGAATTCAACATAGACTGGAAGACTGGGTCAGTAGCATAACATATTACAAGTTTAGAAACGATAACATTGTTATGTTTTCACAAACAATGAGGATCAGCTCTTTCCACTGCTAACCATAAGACTAAAAAGGATCAACCGTAATGCAACAGTAACAATAATATGACAGGAATTTTCACTAGGAGCATTATGCATATGCCATTTGATAAGAAAATTGGAAAGGAAATCTCAAGATACCGATTACCCATTATTAACTGTTAAAAACAGCATCAATAAACAAAACCATCAGTTCAATGCACGTGATGGTCCAGAAATCAAAATTACTACGCATTTTGGTGACACGGCATCTTACTTCAATGTGTTGAGCATAATCAATGCTACATTCAAAGACAAATCGTTATTGAATGGTGTTGCACAATAAATAGGCAGTTGTAGATAGATGGATTCATCAGCAAACTCTTTGCATCAGTAACTCATATTATTAATTTAGAAGCCCTGAAAGTTAGCAAAATCATCCAATTAAGCCCCTAGGTACAGTTTGCATTTTTTATCTTGAGATCATTGACCAATTAAAAAGATGACTGCACAATTTGTACACAATTTGTACACAGGCCAAAAGAAAAATCATTTCATGTTGTGGTTGGAACAGTTGTCCACATTATGACAGTTAAATGTCATAACTGGTACAAATATGAATCTCATTTACCAAATTGAATTAAGAGAGTTTATTTGCACAAACTGCATAAACTCAATATATCTTATGCATTGAAACAGTTATTAAGCTTCACTTACAACTGTCAAAAACATATCCTCAAGTGTAACAAAGATGTTTTTTTGGACATGTGCGGTGCAAAAATGCCAGGTCTAGTAGATAATTAGATTATGAAAAGTCTACCCTTTTGGAGTGTAGATAGGAATGTTTCCCTAATTATTTGAATCTTTTGAGGAGGTATAAATTCATTAGAAATTTAAGAATTGAGGGCCACATATATAGTTAATTAGCAAATATTAAGGAGTTATAAGTAGATTCTATTCATACCTCTATTGCCTACCTCACATCCCAAAAAGTACCATAAACAAGATTGCTATAGTTAGAGAACTTTATTGGTTGCACAAATCTCTATGCTGGAAATGCATCACTTTACCTTGAGTTGGACATCATGAAACTATCTGTACAGACCTACCTAATCTAATCATTAATAAGAGCTACGCCTCTTTTCTGTTCTTTTATAGATTTATATCTTCAAGCATTTCCACAAATCTATCGTTGCATTCACATTTTTTTGAAATTCATCTTTGTCACAAGACTTTTTGCTACCCAAACTTGTACATAAACAAGATCTAATTTCTGTAAAAACATAATGTCATTAGTTTCGATCAAAATTTTCAATTCAGAAAATAAATTTGACATAAATTTGAGATGTGCATACTTTTGACAAGGTTGAACATCACAAAAAACAAAGAAAATCAAGTTTTCTAGCTAACAAAAGAGGATCAGATCTATTAAAAGACAGTGGAGTAAGCTTTGGAGCATTATAAGATCAAGTGGGAAATCACTTTAGTAGAAATAGAAAGTCATTGCCCTGATGTAAGTCAGATGGCATAAGCTGATTCTTTTGTCCTCACTCCTCAAATATTGTTAAAATTACAAATTTAAGACCAATATAAAAATAATATAGCCAAAAGTTGCTAAAAAACACTTAAAAACGTGCTGTACGTACCTAGCCTTGACATCATAATGACTTATATTTCTTTTTCACTGCCTTGTACAACTTTTCAAAGATTACAAGAACAAGTTGCAGAATTTGCCATTTTTTACAAGTTTTCCAAATTGTTCATGTTACCACAAGGACAAATTGCAATTTGCCATTTTTTCCAAATTTTTGAAGAAGTTCATGTTATTACAAGAACAAGTTACACAGCTAAACTTCGTCAGTTGTTCAATTTATTCATGCATATATAACAATAATATAGATTCAGAACTAGTTATCTGTACATTGTAATTACAACTTATCTACAAAAGATTTCATGAAATAGCAAAAGGAACAAAGCATATAAAAAGCCACGTATACAAAAGAGATGCAAACACAATCAAAATGCAAAATATTATAACTATTTCAAGCATTGAATAAGATACTAATAAGAAATTCTATTTTAATTGGCAATTTTAGGATCCATGATGTTGCTACTATGACAACCAAAAGATGCCTATCCTTAGAGGACTCCTAATCTCTCGTATGGCCCTCAATGAAATAAACTGTTCAACTTATACATAGCATTAATTAGAGCTCAACTTTCTAATTTAGCTACATATCATTTTATAATCTATATTAAGTACACCAGGAAATACAAAACTCCCACCACACAGTATTGACCACTACCTACCAATTCAAAAAATTCAAACATAACACTGATTGCGTAACTATTGAAAAAATAACTACAGTAAATCCACAACACTAAAAAAAAACGTCATGGAGGAAAAAAAGAGGAAAAGGGCACTTCAATCAGAACTAGAATCAAATACTGTTTTCTATTCAATGCCAAAGAACAGGTAGAAGATCAAGGAAAAAAAAAAAAAAAGCAAGGATCAACATAAACCACGAAATCAGTACCTGTAATTTGGGCCTAAGGGCTTCAAGAGGGCCTTTGGGCTTTTCAACACCTTGCTGTTATATAAGAGCACGAAACTATATCAACTTTACATTGATTCCATTTCCCAACATTCCCCATAAGCCAACGATATCAATTGCACTGGTAAAGAAACACGTCTATTATAGCCAATACCTTGCCAAGTGCCCAATCAGCAGAATCAAAGTAAGCACGTTCGTGATCCTAACCATGAAAAACTAATCACCATAACAAAACTATCACAATGCAAAGCTCACAGAAAAGATATGATCAGATCCAACCACAAATTACCTTAGAAATAAGTGGCGGTTTCTTGGGCATGATTCCTCCATATTTTTTCTTTATAGCTGCCTCCTAGTGAAATGAAAAGAAACCAAAATAAAAACCCATATCCAAGAAGAAGAGACTCCATCTCAGAATCAAAGCTTTCTCTGTAGCTGATGAATTTTAATCGTCAAAAACATAAACAAAACGGAAGTAGAAACCTCGTCGTGAGAAGATGGCATGGAGACCCTACACTCAGGAGCACCTCCATCAACCTGTTCTTGCTCCTTCACATCCTCCATACCTGCCATAGAGTAAATTACATTCAAGAGAAACAAAAATCACAAAAGAAAGATATTGAAAAGATAACTAAGAACATAAAAGGCAACAAATTCACAGATCAGCAATCATCACAAAAGAATGATATTGAAAACAGAACTAAGTACATAAAAGCAACAAATTCACAGATCCGCAGTGACAGTTCATTAAAATCTAGATGACATTACGTAAACAATAATGAAATGGAGAGAGAATTACAAATCATAAAGGGAAAATTTGTAAGAATCGAGTATCCATACCTCGTAATCGAGAGAAAAATAAGAGGGATTAGGGTTTTTATCGGAAAATGAAGGTGCCCGTGATCGTGTATATAGATTGGATTTGACGTCAGTAACAATCACCTGGCGCAAGGCCTATCGTAGTTATGATCGTTGGATGATAACGTGGTTCCAACTTCCATCCATTGGTATACATACATATATATGTAAATTAAAGGGTAAGTTGTCTTGAATTTGTAATATTTACTAGAATAATAAAAATAGTAATAAAATATTTAAATTTTTAATTTATTATAAAATTAAGCTGCTGTTAATATTATAATTATCAGTATTAATGTGATAGTCTGAGATAGTCTCTCTCCAGTTATGAACTTTCTCCTTCCTCACATTAAAACTTGTCGACAATCTCATTAGTCTTTGCTGGGTCATCGGAATACAGCTTTAGCTTCTCTTCCACTGGGAGTTTGAAGAAATCTTCGGCCATCTGTAGTATTCTTTCCACTGTTTCCGAACATACTCCACGGTTGATCACCTGCAGACGTACACTGAATTAATTAAGAAAAGGCATGTGAATCATAAATCAGAACCATGTGAAATAAAAGCTAAAAATGTCTCCAACAACGATTTAGAAGAGAGAAGCAGAAGAGGTGTAATCTTGAAGAGGATTTTCTTAATCAATAGAGTTCAAATTTGTCGGTAGACATATATACTAACAGGGTGTTTGGAAAGATGTGAATTGAATTCAATTTAGGTGTTTGGAAATATATATAAAAAATGGATTCAATTAAAATATGTAATTGAAACTTATTTTCTTTATAAATTGAATTCACTCCTCTAAGCATAAAAATTCAATTACATTTTTTTAATACAGAGTGTTAATAGGAGTATACAATACATCGAGTCTGTCGGAGGTTTTGTAAGCATGTAATCCTAGGTGTACTCGCCTAACTACATTAGCCAGACTATCGGCACTTTGGTTCCCCTCCCTGTAGACGTGTTGAATTTTCACCTCTCACTCTCGATCCATGATTTGCATGGTTCTTTCTATAATTTACTCTTATATCAACCCCAGAACTCATTCGTTGTATTTTTCTTTGATTCCGAGAAATAATAAATAAATACTTATTTGTCATAAATAAAAGAATTTCATTAATTTAATTAACTATTAATTTGAATTTTACTTTTAATTAACTTAAGGCTCTCCTTTCTTTATGATTTAAAGGAAAGAAAGCATGGAGATGAAATAACTGATTTAGAATGCCTTTTAAAAGATTACGTGGTACAATTAGATCAAATAAGCCCTTATGGAATAAAAATCCAGCCGCATGTGAACCTTCAGGTACTATCTTATTCAATGTTTGTTCAATTACTCTTTTACCTGCAAATGCAACGTAGGTGTTGGGTTTAGCAATAATAATATCTCCCAATATACCAAAACTAGCTGTCATCCCACCCATCGTAGGATATTTAAGGATTGATACATAAAATAACTTTTTATTCAATTGAGTCTGAAGATTTTACAGATTGGAATAGAGAAATGCATGTTAAATGCACCTATAATGGAGTTCAATTATCAGAAACAGAATTTTCTAAAAACTGGTTAACAAAAGGTATTCAAATAAAGATTCTATTTCCTTTTCGTCTAAAACCTTGAGATAGATCGAAGCTAAAATTTCTTCATCTTCATGAAGATCGAATTAAAAAGAAAGGACAAAAAAGAAATTTTGTTTTTTAACGATTAAGGGAATGGAAACTGAACTGCCTTTTGGCATTTCCCCCCAAATAATCTCTTCTTTTTGTCTTTCAAAGGAATGTTCTTATGTTGCCTTGAGCAGTGCACGAATCCTTTGAATTTGATATCAACGGGTATCATACCCCCTAGAACAACGTTTTCTTTCAGGCTTTTCAACCAATCAACATGATCGCGATGAGTAGATTTTGTTAAAACGCGAGCAGTTTCTGCATGCGCAGTAGCACCAATTATGAGAAATCCACCAATCCACATATGATGTGTGAACAATGACAGTAATGTACCATAATCAGTAGTTAGATATGGATAAACAGGCATGTAATACATATAGTGAACTACAAAAATGGTTAAAGAGCCTAACATCGCTAAGTTAAGAGATAATTGAGCATGCTATGACGTTGTTAAGATCTCATATAGGCTTTATGACCTTGGCCTATAAATGGGCCCTTATAAGCCTCTAAAATATCTTTTATACCATGACCAATGCCCAAGTTAGTCCTATACATGTGGATTGCTATCAAGAAAAGAATTGAAATAGCTAAATGATGGTGTGCAAACTGGGATAAAGTTGAGCCAAAAGGTCCTAATTCAAGATAAATTCATGAGGAAGTGGGATCTCTTTAGGATTTACTCCAACATTTAGAAATTGATTAATTGGTAACAATAGATGAACTTAATGCCCCTTCCAAGAAAGAGATCCAAGTCCTAGTGGCCCTGCTAAATGGTGATTCAACATAGATTCTACATCTTGGAACCAAGCCAATTTTGGAGCAGCTTTGTGATAATGGAACCAAGTAGCAAAAAGCATTAAGGCTGCAAAGAACAATGCACCAATTGTAGTACCATACAGTAGTAATTCACTTGTTATTCTAGACGCTCTCCAAATCTGAAAAATGGAATGTCGGTTCATTAGAACCATATAAAGTGATACCTAAAGCTCCTAGTAATAAAAAAACAGAGCTTCTGGTAGTATACAAAATAAATTTTTTAGCTAAATATAGCCACTTGTTTTTTTATAAGCGAAATTCCTAGAAAAAAATCGTGGTTGGGAACGTTATAGTAGCAAAAGTCATTGGAATTTTTGTTTTATACATTGCAAGAATATGTTTTGTTATTATAGAAAGGGTGAAAAGAATAATTGAAAGAAAGAAACTCAATTAGTTATTCATCAAAGTTTCCTTTATTCAATGACTAGAATTAAACGAGGATATACAGCTCGGAGGCATAGAACAAAAATTTGTTTATCCATCTCAAGCTTTTGCAAGGCTCATTCCAAACTTATTCGAACTAGTATTCAATAAAAAATAAGAGCTTTGGTTTTAGCTCATCAAGATAGAGATAGGCAAAAAAGAAAGTTTTGCTATTTATGGGTACCTCGGATAAATGCAGGAATTAGAACGAATAAGATATCTGACAGTTATAGTTATAGTAAATTAATAAACAATCTGTACAAGAGACAGTTGTTTCTTAATTGTAAAATACTTGCACAAATAGCTATATTAAATATAAATTGTCTTTATATGATATTGAATGACATTACGAAGAAAACTAAGGAAATTGGATGGAAGCCATCCGAGTCTTTTACATGAACTTCACTGGAGAATAAATTCAGAGAAAGTAAAATAGAAAATAGTATGCTAAAATATGATGAGAATACAATCAAGTATTCAAACTGAGCAAAAGCATTGAATAAAAAAAAGATTGATTCCTATTCCCTAATTCTTTTTTTTAGGACACATCATATCTAAATTTTTTTCCGAAGGAAACATCAATCTATAGGATGAGTTCGGGTTGGACTTTGGATCCAATCAAAGAATAGGCCTATTTTTTCTAAGACCTGCATTTCTTACAACCAACTCGCATTTTTCAAATTGTTTTTCATTATTAAGAAAATGTGACAAAGATAAAAAAAAACAAGCTTGCTTTATAGCAATAGTAATGAATTGTTGTTGTTTTAAAGTCAATCTATTCACTTGTTTCGATAATATTTTTCCTTGTTCACTGATAAATCGACTTATTAAACTCATGTTTTTATAGTCAATTCGATTCCCCGATTGGATGGGGGCAAACACTTGTGAAAAGATCGTTTGGACTTTAGAAAAAGTTGTTTGGATTTATCCATGGTTTGTTTATTTCTTATTTCATTTAAAAAAAATCATATTTCTTTCGATCAAATCAAAAAGAATGATTTAGAATTCAGAAATAGGATTTTTCTTATTTATTTATATCTTTATTTATTTATTTTATATATTTATTTAATATTTATTTTCATTTAACATTTAAATAGAATATATATGTATTAATAAATTATAGTATTAATAGTATGCCAGTTTTCATCTTCCTTGTAAAGTCTGCCCTTGGGGAATCAGTTGCATTTATTTTTTTGATTTCCCCATGAATCATATGTTTGTAACAATAGGGACAGAATTTTCTTAATTCCAATCGACTAGGCGTATTGTGTCGATTTTTTTGAGTCATATATCTAGAAAAAACCTGTTGATTTCTTATTAACACTCTTTAAAACACAACTGGTACATTCCAAAATTACCCTTACTCGGTTCTCTTTACCCCCGGCCATGAACCTCCTTTGGATTTTTTATTCATTCAACTATTTTATTTTCCGAGTCGAATCCAAGAAAAAAAGGAAGGAAAAAAATCAAAGTTGCTAACTCGAAAGCAAATTATGAAAGATTTCGTTGCAACCAATTGCAACCAATATAGTAATAAACGAATAAAATGAGTATTAAACTGGATTTAGATTATATTCAACTGTATTTCGATTCGAAGTATAGATTCAAATCACAGGACAGTATTTCATTTAAACATCTTGTATGATATTGTTGCCCTAGCCTTATTTCCCTTCCGTTCTCTTAATTTATAATTTATATAATTTAATTTTTCTCTTAGGAGCGAATTTATTTGAAGAATGAGGACGAGTTCCCAGTTTCGCCGAATTTGAATCCATTTTCTATTGTTTCTCTTTTCTAATTTATTCTAATTCAAAAAAAAAAAAGAGGAGGGGGGGGGGAATAATAATCACAGATATTGAATTGTATCTTTAATTTTCTTCACCCCCTGTATTAATAACTAAAATGAAAAAAAAGGGAATGTCAGCGCATCTGGGAAAAAACGATTGATCTCTATCAAT
>JAOQML010026462.1:0-11411 GCA_027568935.1 Erythroxylum urbanii | reverse complement strand
AGATAGCAGTAAACTCAACCATCTTGATTTAGAATTATACTCGCAGCATATGAAATAACCTCCGGCTGCCTACTTTCTACTTCCTGGCGTAACAAGACAGAACAATAACCCATCATTCATAGGAAAGTTAAACAAAAGTCTTTCCATTACGAAAACTTTATGATTAGAATGTGCAAGATGAATTAGCATACTTAGTAAATAAACCAACTTATAAACTCGCCTTTCTATCTTCTCTAGCAGCCAGTGGCTGATATTTCACTTAAGTTGAGACTATATGAGAGAAATGCCAAAGAGTTTGTATCTTTCATTAATAGATATTCCATTCTCATGCTTTTACATTAGTGATGGCTTCTTCGTTGGATCTCTTGAATGATCGGGATTAACAAAATGAGATAATGATGAGTGAGTTATCAACCCATTTCCATTTAATTTATCAACTTTAATGCCACAAAGTGATGGGTATTCATTTAGTACACAGCATTTAGTATTACTCTGCATTTAACCATTTACATCCCCATGATTTGTTGGTAATTTTCCATTAGACTCTGCCAACTTAAGTGATAAGCTTGTAGGCATTAACGACGATTGGTTGGCAAGCAAGTGAAACTTTTCATCTTGATATAGTAAATGTGTTGTTGTTGGATTAGCAGTTGCTATTGTTTGATCTATAAGTGGTGCAGAAATTTCATTGGAGGAATTCGAGCTTGCTTTAAAGCCTGACAGCAGATCTGTCGAAGTTAATTCATAGACGAACCTCAAGCTCAAGTTAAGAAAATTTAGCCTACTTGATGAACATCAAACTTGTAGGAGAAAGCCTATGAAAAATCTGCATGACCATTACCTTCTGTAGCTCGAACAAAGGAGTTTGCGGATGAAGGCACTATGCTTGCTCGGGGTGTCTTTAACATGGGCATTAGAAGGGTATTTAGTGGAGAAGGAGGAACCATAGGTTCTATTTCCCAAGGTGAAACCCGTTTTGGACGAGGTATATTGCTTGTTTCTTCCCAAAAAACCTAAATGCAAAAGGAAGTAAAATGACATGTTAGCTACTAGGATAGATGTAATGCAATAAATCATTTAATACTACCTTCAAGCATCTCCATTTGGACTCTTGCCACATGTTTGGATTAGCATCTTCAATTCTGACAACAACGCCATTAAATCTTTAACATTGGTAAAAATTGCTAATAATAAATTTCATGAGCATTTATTTATATACAATTTATAATTCCTTTAGGAGAAGTAATCAGTACCTCTGTTCTGGAGTTTCCTGACCTTCAAATCTCATTTTGAACTTCATACCTATAGAATAATTAATGTTCATAGATTCTATGTAGTGGTCAAATGGAGCTATGAACTTAGCGGGGCTTGTCCTGTGCCACAAACTCGGAAGAGGAACATTAGTCAACAAAGAGCCCCTAAAATAGTGCATTTTTTAGGCACAGGGGTGAGCTTGCAATTGAACTTCAGATAACAAACTCACAAACTCTAGCTCAAATTGTTAACCATCTGAGGAAGCTAAAATAGAAATCTAATAAGATACCTAGGCTTATAGTATATTGTAAACATCGCTCCTGTCTATAGAGCCTGCCATGTTGTGGCAAGCACACCAATATACATACTATGACTGGATATGACAGATGGTGGTACATTACCCTGCTGCTTCATCAATCTTCTGAAACTGACTTTAAGAGCTCCATTGTCACCTCTAAAAGTCGATCATAAATTAAAATATTAGTGATGTGTAGGTAATAATTAAAATAGCTGATGAGTAGAAACAGTATTGTAAGAACTACCAACCTTAGAAATATAAAGTATCACCAGCAACAAGTTGTTTACAAGTTACAAATACAGTCCATCCACCTTAAAGCATATGCCTTTTATGATGACCTGACATTAACATCAGAATATGAATTAAGCACCTAATACTGTATACCCATGAAGAATCTTGTCTAGCAACGTATACACAAACGATGTGAGAGGCAAGCAAGAAAATAAGGTTCATTACCCCGATATGTATGACAAAATCTCCATTTGTTTCCATGTAAATCCTTGGCAACCAATTCCTGCGTCAGAGATTGGCTTGACATATCCTGTTACACATTAGAAACCTAATTCTACTTATCAAACAGTTATTAATTTGCACACAAAAAAATTACTAATTATCATAAATTGCATTTGATTAACCAATGGGGGCAAACACTCATCACCATGTCGTTTAAGAATCACAAGTCCACTGTGAGTACTGGCATCTGAGGGGCTCAGAGTCTTGCAAAATGAGCGTACATGAAACTTCGGTGGAGAAGTTGGGGGAGCTTTCTTTTTTACTGCATTCTCATCTTGCTGATATTATAAGATAACTATATAATAAGAATGATTTGGCTTTGAATGCTTAACCGTGCATCATATAACATATAACATAATGAAGTGAGTACTTACGTTGGCCTTAGGGAGTAACGTGACTTCAGCAAATACCTCATCTATATCTGGGTCAGCCTATAATTTATATGACACAATAACCAAAAAATGAAATCACAAAACCTAAAACAAACTTGGAAATCAATTAACCTTAAGTAGAGACCAATAATTTAAATGTCAAAGCTACTAATCACGTACTTTCAAAATAACTTTCATGACACGACACAGGATCTTTGATGGAAGGTTATGAAACAACATCTTCTTGTCAACTGGTTGGTTAGTTAACGCCTCCATCTGATGCACACATTAATTAAAATCGATTTAAACTCATATGTAAAATGCAAAGTCGACTATACGAACGCAAATCAAATTTGTTCAAATAGCTTATAACAAGATTGACACTAAACAAATGATAATCAAACAAATCATATAAACCAGACCTGTTCAATATGTCCTTGAGGGAAGTAGAAGACGTGTTCATTTTGTTGAGGGATGGTTACCAAAGGACCGACACAAGCATGCCATAGTTTTCGATAAAGAGTAGTTTCAATGTCTGCACAACACACGCCGTCATAAGACCATAATAGAATGACCACATAACACCAAATTCAAACAATATTCATCTCTAATCAACCCAAGAATACAAACAAACCGTAGACGAAGTTTACCTTTAGCTCCCGGAGAGCTCGTAGAATTATATTGTTACACCTCTATATCACTCCTCAGGTGGTTAGGTGCACTATAACTAAAAGAAAAGCTATCTCCTCTCTCTCCACTTGTGGAAAAAATTGATTTATTTTTCTACAATATTTGAATTATTTCATTTTAGTTGAAAATCAATGTCAAACGGCTTTATACGTATAAATATACATATATAACGGCTATATTTTACAGAAATACTAATGGTCATATAATGGCTATAATCTATATATTTCTAACGGTCATATAACAGTTATGATCTATATTTTTCTATAAATATACTAATTTTCATTCACATTTTCACACAAAATTTTCTCTTCTTCTTCTTTTGAATTTCTAATTGCAAACATGTAGTGGCCTTGTTATTTTTTCTTTTTACTATTAATTACCTTGCTAATCATAGGCATATTTCATATAGAGGAGAAAAATGATTTTGAATTTGAAGTAATAATCCTTGTACTTGTTATTTTTCCTTTGTTTTTATTGCAATATTTATTGAATAAAATTATAATTATGTTTTTATTATTGTTTAAAGAAAATAATAGTCATTTGTAATCCACCCCAGAACACAATCAAGTCATAGACAAAGTTTACCTTTAGTGCCATGAGAGCTCATAGAATGATATCGTTGCACCTCCATATCACTCATCGGGTGGTTAGGTTTCCTATAACTAGAAGAAAAGCTATCCCCTCTAACAGTAGTAAAGCTGTTGTGGCATTGTTCTCTAAGGTTTCTGCTACCGTTCTTCTACAAACAATCTACTGCATAACTTGTATTGGTTTGTGCTATTACGAAGATTTCGAAACAGGAAGGTATAACAAGCCTATGGAGTGGCTTTTCATTGACAGTGATAGTAAATGCATCACAGTTGGCCTCGTTTGATCAAACAAAGGAGGCAATTTTGAACAATGGGGTGATGCTTGAAGGTCTTAAATCCATGTACAAGCTAGATTTTTGACGGTGCTCACATCGAATTTCATGGGCGTGACAAAGAACAGGGTTATGAACATGAAGATGGAAGCTGGAAGTCATGCTTCGTACAATAGTTCCATTGATTGTGCGGAGTTTGATTCAAAACTTTTTTATCCCTCCAGAAGTTAAGCTAATTTCATGTTCTTGTTGATGTCTTATCCAACAGCAACATTTGTCAAGTAGCAATAAAGCAGTGGGTCAGTATGTATTTGCAAAAGAAGTCTAAGCATGAAAATAGGCTTTTATGATCAATAACGAGAGGATATATTTCTCAATGTGGCATCAATTATATTGAATTTGTTGTATTGTTAGGCAACAGTTGTCTTGTGTTTGTATAAAACAACTTTTTATATTTGTTAGGTAGTATTTTGTTTTCTACCACAGTCAATGTTATAAGGGTCCGTTGCATTGCCTATCTATAGGGGTGCATGCATATCATATTCAATTGAAAATTTTCAAGATACTATGCAAAAAATTTACGATTTGAATCTTGTTGGTCCCTTCATCGAACGATAAAACTAGCGTTAAAACCTAATAATTTGTTCCTTTAATCATATCAACTTATTATAGCATTATTGTACAACTTGTTCTTGTATCTTATTATGAAAGACAGGTGGAAGAATTTATAGATGAGGTGACTACCTACTATAGGACGTGTATGAAAAGTTACAAAGAATTGGATGAATAAAAAATGGAGGAACAAGTTTGAGCATGAAATACAACATAGCAAGATGTTTGGCAGGTAGCAGAAACGTTGTCGTTGGAGGCAAGGGTTATGCGTAAGTCTTTAAAGAAGAATGGATAGAGGTGTGGGCATGAATCTTTATTCCTCACATCATAATTATGGCAGAAAGAAAAAATAGAGGAAGCGTGTGTCGGCTGTGGAGGCTGGTAAGAGTAAAATACAGGAGAGTAAGAAAAGACATTAACTCTTTTTTCGTTTTTGGCATATGTTTATGAACAGAGGAAAAGGATGTTAGGATTGCTAATGGGATTAAAGTTGAATGGAAAAAGAAAAGCCAGTTATTAGATAAACCCAGTGATTCATGTAAGGATCAAGATAGGCGTGATTGTTATGTCCTTCCTTATCTTTTAACTTTATAGGTGTCACATTTAAGTATTAGTCTTCCATTATTTTATTTTATTTTAAACTTTTTTAATTAATGTCTGTATTTTTTGTTGCTTTATTCAATAATTATGTTAATTATGAATTATTAAATGTAGGGTCAAATTTTATTTATTATATACTGAAAGAATAATAATTTTAAATGTTTTGATTAGTAAATTAAATTGAATAATGTTAAGTTCGAGTTTAATTTTGATTGTATTGAAATATGTAATTGTTAGTGCAATTAAATAGAATTTCATATATCAATATCAAGTTGAATAGTCGCCATTATGACTAATTTATTATAATGGCCTCTGTGTGAAAATAAATGTGTAATAATTAAAAAATACTACATAAAATCAGTTGGAAATAAAAAAATTACACATGCTAATGGCTCCATATGGTGAAGAGAACGTGGAAAAGAAATGGAAACCTAGTGTTGAAAAGTCTTTGCATAATAGTATTTTGGATCATTCGTTGCTTCTATTATTGAGAAAAAGGGAAAGGAATTTACACAGACTCTTAACAATAGCCTTAAAATGCCTGATAATTTGGAAGTATGCGGAGCAACTGTTTTGTTATCAGTGTAAAAATAATTTTAAAGGACGCATCAAGAATGACCTGTAGTATTAGATATGGATTAAGTGGGTGGGGTCATTTAGAGCTTATCAACATTTCTCATTCATCTTTTCAATGTTTTATATGACAAAACTGATGCTCTAAGTTTGGGGTCAGTTACCCCGTACTAACATTATGAAAACCAAATTTTTTTGTTTGTACAATAATAATTTCAAAGGATGCATGCAAGCATGACCTATAGTGGTCTTATCAATCAAGTATTTTTTTGTAGTTTTTTGAAAAATAATTGTGAGTATTATTCCAACTTTTTTTGTCTGTACAATAATAATTTCAAAGGACGCATGTAAGAATGGCCTATAGTGGTCTTATCAATCAAGTATTTTTTTGTATTTTTTGAACAATAATTGTGCAAATTATTCACCGCCACGGAACCAAAATATGGGAAGTCAAGTTGCACAGATGATGTCATATCTACTAATTATGACATTGTTTTGCATGTGAAATTATTGACAGATCCAGCAAAATAGTAATACCCACATAACATGAATTTATAGAAAACTTTGATCTTACTTTTTCTACTTGTTTTCTTATCAAGTTGGCGTGATACAATTAAAATTTGGCTAAAATATGTTCGATCCTTAATATCCATTCTTTCCAAAAGGTAAACTAATGTCCATAAAAATTATGAATAATATGTGAGGTTAAAAAGTTCGTTGTCCATGTTATGATTATTTGGACTGTCATTAAAATGCAGGAGGTATATAACCTCATCCACTTATATTCAAATGATGTGATCATTAAGTTTCATTTGGGTTAGAGACAACAACAAAGATAGGTAGACACATTATAATATTATTGTACAAAAGAAAAGAAATACTTTACACATTTCAGCAACATTTGTCTAGTGGCAATAAAGCAGTGGGTCCACCACAACATTAAAGAAAACTTTGACCTTACTTTTTTTGCTTGTTTTCTTAACAAGTTGGCGTTATAGGATCAAAGTTTAGCTAAAATATGATCTATTCTTAATTTTCAATTCATCCCAAAAGGTAAACTTATATCCAGTAAAATACAAATTATTAATAATATGTAAGGTTAAAAAGTTCATAGGCATGCATACCATATCATATTGTTGTTTTTTCCACTAGTGGAGAGACCCACACGGTAGTTCCTGTGTTTGTAATCTTTATATTGTGATGTCAATGCAAAGGTGAATAAGAGCAGGCCAAGTGGGGCAAGACCCCATGTGCTTATGCCTCATCAAAAGCAATAATTTAGGGTGACAATTAGAACTTGGAGGCCATGCCTATTAGTTTATACATCTAGAGCGGGTGATGAGACGTGATTTTATATGCAAAATTGGGAGGAATTGAATTCTAACAACCATGAAATTAATAGTAGAATTCATTGCTAGAGCCATTCCATGCCAGTACGTAACCCATGTGAGGGCCCTTTTGTTGATGAAGCTTCAAAGAGGGACATATGCATTTGTTTTCTCTACCATTTATATGATAGCTAAGGTCAGACAGATTTGAGATATGCATGAAACCAATATTTCCTATATAAAGCCATGAGATACCGTTTTATGTATGGTGAAGTTGTATGTCGGAAATTGGAATTCTTGGTCCCAATATCTAAAAAAGGAATCCTTTGATAGCAAATCTCGACTTAATATTACATCTTCCTTCCTTCATTTAAATGGCTTCTGATTGCATCCCATCTGGAAATTCATTTCATAATAGAAGAGGGCTCCCTTTTAGTTTTCTAATAAAACATTGGAAATATTGGGCATATATACTATTATTGGAAGAGAAGAATAAGGGCAACAATAACAAGAAATTTGGAGAATGAAATTGTAATAGGTGATTCTCTCGTTTTACACTGAAAAGTTTAAATACTTTTTAAATTATGATAACTGATAGATAGCAATGCATCTAGAACTATTAAACTATTCACCTTTTTTCTTTTAATCTTAATGAAACAATTCTCCTTTGCACCAAAAGTTAAAACAAACTATTTTCTCGAGTCTGCGCATCCACAAAATGGTCGGAAAACAAGAAGAGAAATCAAAATGTTGTGGTAACTATAATTGCTCATTGTCGCTTTCATTGAGGTCCGTGAAGTCTTCAATCACATTAGCATTTTGCCTATTCATAGAGCGCATTTCTTTAATTTCAACAAGTAAAACCAAATTCTTGTCCTGAGTTGAACCATTTAGCAAGTTTTGCTTCAAGAAAGAACCAGTCAAAGCCTTTATTTTTTCAAGAAAAGTCTCATCTTTATCTATGGCCCACCGTGAAGCCTTGTACAACTCTAGGATTGAACTTGCATTGTGGTACTCTATACTCACTGAATCGAAGAAGAGGTTCTCTTCTGCAAAATTTGCAAAATTATCTGTAAAAGACATTTTATTCCAAGTTAAACCACTTGTAATAAATAAATGCAAACGTCACATCCTGTTTGTCTGTAGTGATTGTATGTACCTAAAGACACATCATATCCATTGAACCGTAGCAGCCGAAATGCTAAAGAAAAACAATCGACATTTGACAGTATTTCTCTAACCCTAAGTACCCAACCCCACCAGTGCAAAGCTCGGAACTTTTCACATTCTCCAGAGAAGACTTGATCTTTTTGTGAGGTGACACTTCACCGTCATCTGAATTACTGCTTCTATTAACGGATTTTTGAACAAAAAACTTGTGAGGACTGGTTCCTTCTTCCTTATCAACTTCTATATGGTATAGATCTTCAGACACTCTTACGCCTGACCTTATGTTGTTCTCAAGTCATTAATAAAGTAAGTACTTTCTGGAGCAAGCAATTAACATCAGATAAAATAACCCAGTAGAACATAAACAACTAGATTTTAAGGGGGACCAAAAATTGGAACAGAAAATTCACTCCATTGACGAGTTGTCTGCACAATTGCTGAAGAAGAACCGGCAAGCTAATGGCAAAAATGTGAGTGACGTTATTGGACAAGCGGTCCTCAATAGTAGCAACCATTTGGACCAGCTTTTGCTTCCAAATCTTCAAGCCACCAACATAACAACGAAACCTCAAGTCAACGAAAGATTAACAACCTAGCATTGAAAATAATAACCAGAACAAAATATTTGGCAAATATATCTTGTTTACCCAGCAGAACTAGATTTTCAGGGGACCAAGAATTTAAACAAAAAGTTAACTCCATCGACGAGTTCTCTGTACAATTGCTTAAGAAGAACCGGCAGGCTAACGGCAAAAATGTGAGTGACCTTCTTGGACAAGCAGTCCTCAATAGTAGCACCCATTTGGACCAACTTCTGCTTCCAAATCTTTAAGCCACCAACATAACAATGAAACCCTAAGTCAACGAAAGATCAAAAGCCTAGCGTTGAAAATAATAAATAGAACAAAATAATTGGAAAAATATCTTATTTACCATACGAAAGCAGTGTAGTTAGCATAAACACTTTTACGCATTTCTTCAGCAGAAGCCTTCTTCATATCCATAAGATAAGAGCACAATTACCTTATTTCCTTCAATAGATCTGTCAACAAAACCCATACAAAACGGCAACCAACAACACTTGCAACAGATCTGCAAACAAAACCTTACTAAACGGCAACCATCATATAGATCAGGACACGATCTATGGAGGAGAGACATCCACGCGCCTCTAGGCAAAATTGGTTGTACGTGGTTGAGCAAGAAAATCTCTTAAGAGAGGAGGGAGAGAGAACCGTCTGAGAAGGAGAAAGAAAAAAATTTAAGAGAGAGATAAGAGGGAGAGAGAATTGTGTGAGAGAGGAGATTATGAGAGAAAATCTGTCAGCAAATATTTGTCAATGCGAACAAATTCTAACCGTCGGATTAAAGGGACAAACGAGATGAATTTCATGGCCGTCCATCCCGTTCACCCTTAGTAAGTATACTTAATAAGGATGGAGTCTGTTTATTCACTGTTGTCCATCTGAAGTTCTTAGGGAAATGCTTTTGATGTGTTATTCTATTGCATCCTCGCGTCTGCATCACTACTTAAATTTCATGTGAATTTAGAGTTCTACATGCCCGTTAGTAAAGAACTATAATAATCAATTCAATCATCATGTGGGTACACACAACCTGCGGACCTTTTCCAATTTCAACTTAACAGCATTGAGAGCAAAAAAAGAATACAGTAGCATGTTGAAAGATATTTAGTTATTGAAACTTGTTCTATTTGTTGATCACGGTCATTTTAACAAATGCTCAATGATTTGGTTTTGATCTAGAAAAGTTGTGAAATGTTAAATTGTTCCCAATGATTTATTACACTTTCTTGCTCTTTACCAACTTCAGAATAAAAAAGTACTATATCTTCCTGCTACTGGATTCTATGCTCTCTTTTTGTAGGACATTGATGTTTGGTACTCGCACTTGGTATTATCAGAATGAGTTCCTAGTGTGTCTTGGTTAATTATGACCACTTATATTATGTTTATGTTTTCTGTGCTGATATTGTTCAGGTACCCTATCTCTGGAATCTAAATTTTATTGCTATTTGGCCTTTGTACTATCTAGATGGTTAGGTTATATTCGCTGTGTTGGACACTCAATCTTTTAGTAAGCATAAATTGAATGATTTTGGTGATCTTGTTGGATAAATTATATTTTTCTATTGGTGTTAAATAACTAAGTCAAGTTTAGGAGGGTTTATTTCATGTATTGCATGGAAATTGGAAGAGTAAGTTGAAGAATAAGAATGTATAAGGGTAATTTGGGTAGATGATTTAAGGTAGAAGCATTAAGGCATTAAAGGAAGGGCAAATTGGACTTTTAACACTCCTTAAGGGTAGAATGGGAAGAGGGAAAATATTGTTTTGCAAATAAGAAGGCAAAAAAGCGAATAAGAGAGGTTTCAAAGAAGAGTGAAAAGAATAGAACTTCAAACTAGATCATGAAGAGAGAATCTGAGCTTATTCAAGAAGGGAAAAAGAAAGAAGAAGAAAAGAGTCTTCTGTAGAGCCAAGAATCTCATTGTTTAGTGAAGATTCGAGGAAATCAAGGAGGGGTTCAAGAAAGGCAAAGGAATCAAGAGGAAAGGCATTCTAAAGTCCGATACCTATGCAAGCAAGGATTTTTAAAGTGGGTTTCAGTTTTATGATTAAGCAATAGGCCATTAAAGTGTTCTTTTACATGAAAAATGAATAGTCTCAACTACTTCATGAACATGCGTTATGACTCTGTGAATGGTTTGAAAATGTGTTATGTGTTTACATAAAAGCTATTGTGCTGATAAGTGTGACATGAACATGAAAATGTTTCTGAAAGGATTTTATGTCCAAAAAAGGTCAAGTTTCAAGAATTTTGCCATTTTGGGCAACAAATATTCAAGATCATGAAATGCATGCTATGTGGGTTCTATTTGGTCCATTCTGATGTCAATTGCACTTATCTAAAGGCTTCTCTCGCCTGCCCACTAGTGACATGGAGCTCGTTCACGGACTCCATAAGTTTACGACTACACCAAACCATTAAGTAGGATTGTGCTAGTTCGTTCTGTTTACGACTCCACAGGATCATTATATGGACTGTGTTGTTCGTTTTGTTTATAGACCAAACCTGACCATTTTGATGTGATTATGTGTTCTTAAGTTTGATGCATA
>JAOQML010026386.1:0-25961 GCA_027568935.1 Erythroxylum urbanii | reverse complement strand
TCCTACTTATATCCAGAAACACTTTCGAATGAGCACAAAGAACATAATATTTTTTGAAAAATGTTTAATCATGTAGATCATGCACATGGGAAATATAAAATAGGTAACGTAAAACAAAAATGAAAGAAAATATAAATAACAAGACTAACAACTAAAAGGAGAATGGGTTAACGAATGAACTAAGAGTGTAAGAGTAGAAGAAGAAAATAGTGAAAATAACGAAAAGAATTGAAAACAAGGGCAAGAAGGAAAAACATAAAATTGGAGAAAGAGAAATCACACTTAATAGTTATCCCAATTTTTAGCTAATATTTTGACTTAGCCAAAATTCAGTTAAGAAGAGTCTTAGTCTTACAATTTTGTATTGATATTAAGATGGTCTCCTAATTTTTTAAGCTATGTTGCATTTTATTCTGTATTTAAGGAAATTCTCAATTGAATAAAACGTATGCATATTCCTTATTTATATATGCAGATCAACTATTTGCTTTAATTCATATGAGGGATTTTTTTTACTTTGTTTTCTGTCTTAGACACTCTCTTCTTTAACATCTAGTATTAGAGCTTCCTTTAAAGCTTATGAATGTTAATAATGGTAAATATTGCAAATGGAGTGAACATTTCACAACTTGCAATTTCAATTTTTTATGATAGTAGTTATGATGTTTGGAGTATAAGGATGAAAACTCTTTCGGTTTACTAAGATCCATAGGAGTTGGTAGAGAAAGGATATACTAAAGAAGATTTAGTAGCTAAAGTTTTAAAATAAAGTGGACCATCAAATGATGAAAAACTTAGATTCAAATGCATTTAGTACTAAAGGTGGAACTCATACTCGCAAGTGTAAATGCTATGGTTATAATAAACCTAGTCATATAAAGGAGCATTATCTATTGAAAGTAATATTTTAAAAAAGGATTGAAAGTTTAACCAGTACGGCAAAAGGTTTAAGGTCTAAAAGGCTCAACTATTATTAGACCATCATAAAATTTGACTATAGATTAAATAAAATTAAAGAATTTGAAATATGATTGAAAGAGATTGTTTTTATCTATTGAAGAATTTAAAGCTTAATTGAAAAAATATATTGTCAAATGAAAATTAATTGATTTATTTTAATTTATAAAAATTTATTAATTTACAAAAATTGACCGATTAATTAATAAATTGATTAGTTTTTAACAACAAGAATTGTCAAAGTAAATCGAACTAAAAAGTTGAAAACCATACTGAAAAGTTGGACAATTCATGATTTTTACTATTTAACCAGCCGAATTGGTTTGATTTTTTAATTATTGATTGAAAGAAAGATAAGAAAAACATGTAAATTTGTTGAAGAAAATGACTAAGATGAATATGGAAGTTTGTTTCTTGTTGGTTATACTAAAGCATATAAATTAGATATATGATATATATGAGTAGTGGTTGTAGCAATTACATAACAATAAAGTTGGAAACTTTTATTAGTTTGGATAGGTCAATAAAAACATCAGTGAAGATGAGTGATGGAACAGTTCATAGAGCATAAGAAAAAGGAGTTATAAAGCTAAAACTTTGCGGAAATATAGCATTATGTAACACCCCACTACTATAGAGTATATACTTGAACATCCAGAGGATATTCCAGAACATACCCTATGACAATGGCATGTTAGAGCAATCATATTCACTAACATGACATTATACAAAATAACAGAATACTTAAAAACTTAACTCCTCATTTCATTTACTAACATAATTTACATTATAGTCATTAAATTAAATATTTACATCATCACAAGAATCTAAGAGTTTACATCTCTTTTTTTACAAAAAGTTCTACATGACAAAGAAAATATATAAATACAATCTATAACTCTTCAAATGCCAACTGACCGACCTTTGAGCTATTTCTTAATACCAAAATGTTCTTCTAGAGTGTCTTAGGAATTAGGTCTCCTCTCTCATACCTGAAAAATCACATTGCAATTTTGATGAGTTTTGCGAACTCAGTGAGTGAACTATCCTCGATGTACTCATTCACTCAGAACATTAGACATTTCAATTATAAACCAAATGCACAATATTCCTCATCTCAATAATTCATCATGAATTGCAAACATTTCATATAATCTTTTCAGAAGAATTCAATAATATTATCAAATGTACACAAATATGGCATATCACAACATCAACACAATTAAGAAATGTTTTCACAATCATATATGTACAAATGTATATGCATATGAGACTTCATTTTTGTTGTTATTTTGTTGTGATCAAGGGCGTTTCATTGTCCCATATCCCTTGTAGATATCAGGCTTTTTTTAGATACTGTCCTATACCCATTGTGGATACAAGGCTCATTAATCACGGAGCTAATGGCTTTACGTGCACATTTATGAGCTTTAAGCTCTTTTAGACTGGCCACTCCGGTCGCAACACTTTTTTCTGATCATGCATATCATTATGATGCATCAAATCAAAAAATATGTCATCAATAATATTTATTCATGATGCACAGTCAGATTCACATATTCATCGAACTTGAGTTTGGTATTCAACTTTTCGTTGAGTATACAGATATCTTTCAAATTCATATGCAAATAGAACACTCCCAATACATACCCATATATCAAACTCCTAGGACTATTAATGTCCGAAATTATCACATACAAATCAATAACAATTTAATTACTGGGAGTTAAACAGAAATATATCAATCCTAATGAGAACATCCAGGTTACTCATAGTACGCTCCAATTATGCTATTGCTTGGATAGTCCAGCAATGTCTGGATTCAGTCGTTCGAATTGAGCATCTAAAATCATTCAATACACACAAAATTCACATTACAAAGTTGATCAATCAAATACATATTCAATCATGCACATAGATATATGTGTCATGTTCAATGTATGCTCAATGACTTTCCCGGGTATATGTCCTTATTCTCATTTCTTAACCAATCATACATCATAACTTGGATATAACCAATTTGTAATTAGGTTCGTATCTTTAAAATAAGCTTGACCATTCTAAATTCATCAACCATTCATTCATTAACCCTTTTCTAGCATTATAAATACTCACAAAATTCATAATTTTCATTAATTCATTCCTAATGCATTATTCATATCCTTTGGAATACATTTGCATTCATAAGAACATCCTCATTCCTTTAACACTCCTTCATTCCAAACTTAGATACATTGTTATCAAACAATATTTTCCTTAAGTATAACATCAATTATCAATCAAAACTTATCAAACATTTAACCAACTTTTCCAACATTAAATTAGGTTCATTTTAAGCCTTAAACAAGTCCAAATGTATCATAGTAAAGCCCTTTATCCTTAATTAGTTCAAGAATCACAAAAAAGAACATTTTCTTCATTTCCATACAATTCCCACAAACGTGTATGGCTTCCCATGATCATGGGATGGGTTATTCGAAAGTCCCCATCCATTTCCTTCATTAGTTTTTTTTCAAGATTTTGACATCTTTATACCAAATTCAAAACATCTACTTATTAGTCCATCAATTAAACCTTAATTATACTCTAATTCCTCATTAATATCATCTCCAATTCTAGTTCAAACTTATTCAATTGATAGCTCACAAATTATTTTCTTTCATGCATCAAAAATCAAACTAGAAACTATCTTGTATTATCACACATATAGTTCTAGTTCTTTCTCAATTCAAAAACACTATATTAACATCTTTCTTTATCATAAATCCACCTTCATTATACTTCAAATCTAGATCTAATTCTTCCATGAAACAACCTATAACCCACGATTTTTCACACACTAAGAACAAGCAGAAAACATCCAAGTTTATCCAACATATTCCAGCACATATCATCACCGACAACGTATTCATTTCATTCCAATTCAAGCATCATTCTTATACTGTTAATTATGCCATAAAGATTAGATTGTTACTTACTTATTATGCTCCCAATTCAACTCAAAGCATCAAGATAACCTAACCCTCCTTGCAAGCTAGATCAACACAATTCCAAGGTGAAAATAAGTTGATTTTTTGACGAAGACCAAGGACAATAATCAACTGGTTATGTGGTTGTTTTCTGTAGGGTAAAAATCTGGTTTTGATATAGCAATTTGGCTAAGATGAAAACAAAATACAAAGAGATGAGTGTAGAACTATTTTCGGTGGAGAAGAGGAATGAAGAGAACAGAAACTTGGCTGTTGAAATTTGGTTCATCAAAGTGCTAGGTGTCATCAACTTACCAAAACATATCTTAAGGGATGTGTGCCATGTATCAACCTAATGTGTTGCCATTTATCTACACATTAAGTTGCCATTTGTCACCAATTAAATGGTCCACATGTCACACATTAGTTGGTCCACTTGTCACTCTATAATTGTTCCATTTGTCAATTAATGAATAGTTCATTTGTCACACATTTAATTATGCCAAATGTCACTCAATTATAGGCTTAGTCATCCTAATTTTTCATGTATCAAATTATCTAACCACTTGGCATTTTTCCTAATCCAAATGTACATATTAATTTATCAATCTCCCAATTAATAACAATTAATTCCAATTTACTAGTTGTAATCCAATCAAACAAAAATTCAAGACATAACGATTCACAATTCATATCATGTTCATTTTTTTAATCTTTAACACCCTCGGATAATTGAGTGCATATGCTATCTTGGCAATGTGTACAAATATCAATATTCATGTGTATGCTTATGATCTGCATGTGAATGAAATGCTCTCAATACTATTACTTTTTTACAATGATCTAAGGTTCTAACCCTAAACATGTTCTGGAAACTGGAAATTATAATTAAATATGCTCTCTATAAGTTAAAATTGGGACTCAAACTTACTGAGTGTTGGTAATCTTAAAAGAAGACTATTCACTTATTTTCAAAGCTTTTTCATGTGTTATTCTTTTTAAAACCAAGAAGAAGTTATTGTTCAAAGTTCCTATGACAAGAAATAACATATTTCCACTTGCTAAAGATAGTAAAAGGAAAGAGCTTATAACTTCAAGGGAAGTTAATAATTGGTTAGCGACATTAAAGGTATGGACATCCCATCTTTAAAGATTAAGATTGCTATATATCCAAAATCTTATGGATGGTTTTCCTACGATAAAAGATGTTGATGTAGTATGTGAAAGTTACGTTGGAAAGTAATATAAGGATTTTTTTAAAAGAATAAAAGTATAAGAGCTGCAAGGTAACTTAAATTGATTGATGGAGATGTTCTTGGCCTTTGTTAATGATTTTAGTCAAATAATTTAGGATACTTTGCTAAGATAAACCAAAGTTCTTCTCAATTTGAAGAAATCCAAGAATTCTATTGAAAAGTAAAATACAAATGCAACAAAGGTTTTAAGGGCAATTCATAATGGCGAGATTGCGTCCATAAAATTTGAAAAATTCAGTGATAAAATGGGCTAACATAATGGATTAGTAAAGAGGAAGAATCAGATTTTTATTGAGATGGCCAAAAGCATGTTAAAAGTTAAATGTCTTCTCAAATATTTTTAGGTGAAACAATTCATACAACTACTTAATTATAGTCTAACATTAACATTGCCAATCAAAACATCATTTGAAGTTTTTCATAGGAGGAACCTAAAAGTAACACATTTTAAAGTTTTCAACTATGATGAATATGTTCTTATGCAATCTTAAAAGAAAGAAAAAAAAACTTGATGATAATAGTGTGAAATGTATCTTTATAGTTTATAGCGTAAAACCAAAAGCTATTGGTTTTATAATCTTACTTATAAGAGATTATTAATAGTCATCATGTGGTATTTGATGAAAATAGCACATGGAGTTGGAACTAAATGCAGAAATATCCAACTATTATTCAAGAGGATATAAAGAGCCAACAATTAAAGATAATAATGTTGATTATAGTAGTTTAAATCCTTCCATACCTAGCTTTACTATAACCTTCTCAAGTTCAGCATCATCTAGCTTCTCTTCCTCTAAATATTCAAATACTTAAGAATAAAAAATAACTGAAATTAAAAAAATCTCACAATTTATTATGAACCAAACATTGATATCCTTAACTAAAAGAAAAGAATTTAGCCACTTATGGATTTTGAGAACACAAAAATAAAAATAAAATACTATATAAATTTGGAGAAGAACTAAGAAGATGATATCTCTTCAACTACCATAGCACCTTTATTTATAAGGGAAAGAAGAAATAAATTATAAACTAATTAGGATTTTAATCCTCTAAAAAGATAATAATGGCTAAATAGGATTTCTAATCAAAAGAGAATGTCTAAATATATGATAAGGCAATTTGATAAGTTTCAACATAATCCTAATTGTTGCGATCCTAAATATGCATTTTTGGGATAATTTCTCTATTTTACGCAACTTCCTCTAAAAGCCTTGTAGTATGATTTTTTTAGTTTTTTACTTAAATAATTCTTCAAAATCTTTAATTCAATCTTAATCTTTATTTTGTCCATAATTTTCTATCTAAAAGTTAAATAGGAAATTAATTCCAAACATTTGAATACCAATTAAATAATAAAATAAGCAAATTAATATTACAATATATGAAAATTTTATCACACATTTTAAAATTTTCAACTATGTTGCATATAATCTTATGCCATTTTAAAAGGGGGAGAAAACTTAATGATAATAATGAGAAATCTAGCTCTACAAGTTATATCTTGAAAACTATTATAATCCTATTTTTGAGAAATTAATAATAAGTCTCAATATTGTATTTGTTGAAAAGAATTTGGAATGAAATAAAAAAAATCAAATAATTATTCAATAGGACAAAGACAAGGTAACAATTAAAGAGAATAATGTTGATCATAACCAACTATTAAAAAAATTCAACCAGTTTGAGCGATTTAACTGTAACAGTCTTGAACAGTTTAATTTTTGGTTCGATTTACTTTAATAAACTTTAAATTCTTTAATAGGAAAATACAACTTAAACTTTAAATTCTTTGATTGGTAAACGCAATTTACCAAGCATTAAGAAAGGCATGTAAAGATTTTAACAACATAAGCATAGACAACTTTCATATGTTGAGGAGCTTGTTTAAGTGGTTTAACAACTTATTCACTTGCAATAGATAGAAAAACAAGTATTTTCTATATTTTCTCAATTAATACAAGTTCATGTTTGATCTTGGGCCCATAATTAAAGTTTGTGTTATGAGTAATACATGGTATTAGAGCAGTTCTATGATTATATGAATTTGAACAAAGATTTTCAAATTTCTCCACATTGAAATTAGAGAAATTAATATATTTTTCTCTTATAAATTCGATATTTGTTGTTTGAATTGATTTTGAATAAGCATTATGTGGAAAAATGGGGCAAATTTGACTTTGGGTGATTTTCTTATGAAATACTACCGAATCCAACAAAAAAAACTAAAAACTGCCTGTTTTTTGGACAATTGGAGGTTGCAACATGAAGAAGCACATAAATGCTTCTAGGATGTGCTCAACATTTGACGCATGCGTGTTGTAGGTGATTGACGCATGTTTGGTGCTTGTCAAAAGCACACCTAAGATAGTTGGCAGGATGTCCACATACCATCAAGGTTTGGGCATGTCGTTGCTTATCAAATGTGTGCTAAACATATGCCATAAGTTATGGCACACGTTTCTTTATGCATCGCACGTGATCTACGCGCATCCTAGGCATTAGGCTTCCATGTGGGTTTGGTATATGCAGTTCACACACATGCTGACGTTAGCATATTACAAGACCAAAAAAACTCAAAATTTACAAAATGGTCTCTCAGGTTATTTTTGGTCAGTTTTTGGGGTCTTGTGAATTTATAAAGTGAGTTTTTTTAATTTTTTTCTAGATTTATTACATTGTAATAAATAAGGTTTAACGCTAGAAAAGTTTAAATAAAGCCATAATTGAGTGAATTTTCATTTAATTGATTTGAAGTGATAGAGATATATTGGTTTAGATATCTCATATGGTATCAATTATTATGTATTAAATGATTATCACTCTGATTGAGATTTAATTTATAATGAATTCTCAAATAAAATATTGTTGATAATATTTTCAATGTTAATATGTGATAATGAATATATGCATGAGGATTTTGCATTTATGAATAGTAAGTTGTCACACATTTTACCCCCATACAGAAGAATGTGAGAATAACATATAGGTGTGTCCCTTGTGCTTGTAGATCAATCTGGGTACTAATAAGAATGTAGTCATCACAGTGTCCTTTCAAGTTAGTATTTAAATTATTCTGCTTACATGTTTGGGGATGTCATTGATCTTATGTTTAGTTGTTTTATCCATATTATATGAGACTTTGAGATGCGCATAAAGGTATTAGATGGAGGAAAGACATTGTTTAAGTGATCTATTCCCCCACAACTAGTAAAATCATAGAACTTAATGGTGTGTAATCTGTTTGCTTTTTTGTGGAGGTCTTATCTACATGTATTATACATTCAGCCCTAAAAGTGTTTCATGATATATGTGATAAGATGTTTAGTATAGATACTGTTTTGTGGTTTTGAGTATCAATGTTATCCTATATTTGTTGATCATTTGCATTATCAATTTTACAGTCTCTTTCTCTATAAATAATAACAGTGTCACAATTGAAACCCTCTTTGGTTTCAATTTTAAGATATGAAAACAAGATGTGGAATTTGCATTGGAAGTTGTAGATATCAACATGGTCATGATTAAGGATAGGCCATCAACACCTACATCCATCAGTTTAGAAGCTGAGAGAGCAACATAAGTAGCTTGGGAAAGGTAAATAGGATGTGTTATTAGACCATAAAGAGATCCATATGATAAGTGGACCTTTACAAACACAAATAGCAAGATATTTCCTCGTCAACGTCTTACAAAGATGTAATGTATCTTCTAATGTTGAAATAGATACCTTAAAATCTAAAAAAAATACAGGAGCAATAGGAGTGAAAGAACACAAAAGTAGGATGGTTCACCTTTAAAGTAAGC
This sequence comes from Erythroxylum urbanii, assembly GCA_027568935.1. Lineage (NCBI taxonomy): Eukaryota > Viridiplantae > Streptophyta > Magnoliopsida > Malpighiales > Erythroxylaceae > Erythroxylum > Erythroxylum urbanii. The sequence goes on along the minus strand of JAOQML010026386.1, from coordinate 16,972 downwards.
TAAGGGCATTAAATACTTATATTCATGATGCTTCTATTGTGTACCAAGCTCTAAATACTCTTCCATTAGGTTTTGGTATTCTGGTTACCATATACAATTCTCAGGATGAAGCTTAGGATATAAATACACTGATCACCTGTTGTGTTCCTAAAGAAGACAAGCTAAAGAATACAACTTATATAACCTTAATAGCAACCAAGGGGAAGACAAAGGTAAAGCCTCGTAAATTTAATGGCAAGGAACCTAAATTTCCTCCACATATAGATGTTAGTCAATTTAGTGTTAATAAAGGTCCTATGGATGTTGTAAAATTTATGAGTCTGAGGTGTTTCTTCTATAAGAAGAAGGGCTAAAAGAAGCTAGAATACCAAAAATACAAAACTTGGAAAGAAAGGCAAGAGCTATAAGGTAACTCATTGGCTTATATGATACATGAGTCTAATCTTCCTATAGCTACATTAAGTTCCTGGTAGCTAGATAATATAGCCTCTAATCATATTACTTCCATAATGAAAGGATTCATTTAAAAGAGAAAGCTAAATAGGGAGGAGGAAAAATTTATGGTGGGCAATAATGAAGAAGCTGATGTAATCTCTGTAGGGGATGTTTGTTTAAACCTTAATACATAGTTCAATTTTGTATTGTATGACACCTTTTATATACCATCTTATAGATGAAATTCGATTTCTATATCTCTTTTGGATAAAGAAGGTTATAGTTTTGTAATTGAAAATTTGGTTGTAAAGTTATGTTTCAATGCAAAATATGTTGGTGCTGCCTTCTTTTCATATGGCTTATATAGAATGTGTCTTACCTTTAATAAGATATATCCTTCTTCACATATTGTCAAATAGGTTATTAGAAAAAGACCCCTAACAAAATAGAAGTCATACATATTGTGACATAAAAGGTTAGGCCACATTTCAAAAGATAGAGTTGAGAGGTTGGTTAAGGATAACATTCTCCCAACTCTAGATTATAATGATAAGGAAACATGTAAAAAGGGTCAACTTATGCTTCTGGATTAGTAGGGTCAACTCATGCCTTTTGAAATATAGAAGGGTTGGAAGTCTAGCCTCACTCATCTTCGTGTATGAGACTTTCCAGTTGAGGTATGTTTATATAATCCTTATAAAGATAAGTTGCATTCTCATTCCAGTTGTTGTTATTTTGTGGGATATCTTAACCACTCCGAGGGATACAAATTTTATTGTAGAGATAGATGATCTAGAATAGTAAAATCATAAATAACTAAATTTATGAAGCATAATATCTATGATGAGGGTGGTCATTCTCACCCTTCAGATGATAGATGGCTGGATACTACAGTTATTTCATATTCATCACTCATATAATCATCGATCAAGGTCTTAATACTATAGTAGTACAGGAATAGAAACCCATACCTATACAAACTGAGGTTCCCGAAGTACATGAGTATACTGAACCAGTTCAATTAAAAAGATCCACTTGAGTAAGAAGATCTACTATTTCATCTTAGTCTATTTAGGTGACAAGACTATGATATTGGACATATAGTAGATCCGGTTACTTTTACAAAGGTTGTTTCTAGACCTCATGTGAATTTGTTGTAGGATGCAATAAGGGATGAGACGTAATCCATGACGCATGATAAGGTATGAGAACTGGTGGATTTGCCTAATAATTATAAACTTATCAGTTATAACTGAATTTATATGACTAAAAAAGACTCTCAAGGTAAAATTGAATGGTATAAAGCTTGGTTGGTTACGAGAGGGTTCACTCAGAGATAAGGAATTGACTTTAATGTTATCTTTTCTCCAATATCTTTTAAGGATGCATTTAGAGTGATTATAACAATAGTAGCTCATTATGGTATAGAGTTATATCAAATGGATGTTAAGACTGCTTTTTTTGAATAAAGACATTCGTGAAGAGGTCTACATAGCACAGTTTGAAGGATTTTAGGATCATAATAAAGTTGAAATGGTCTGTAAATTAAGAAAATCCATATATAGTTTGAAATAAGCCTCCAGACAATAATACCTAAAGTTTGATGAGGTTGTTACCTTATTTGGATTTGTAAAAAAATAAAGTTAAAAATGCTTATATTACAAGGTGATATGTGCCTAATTTATTATACATTTATTTCATAACACATAGTGATTAATGATATGAAAATGCTTAAGATACTCACTTCAGTTCATATTTGATTTTAGGTATAATTCAGAAGCGAAAGAGCTAAAATAGTCGAAAGCACTATATTTGAGCCGTCGTTTTTAGACTCACACTCACTTGTCTTCATGGAGCAAGAAGGAGAAAGATTATAGAAAGAAAAGACAAGAAATATCTAAAATTAAAAGCATGAAGAGTGTTGAACTAGCTCATGACCATACATGATTTGTCATGGCCGTGAGACACATCTCAGAACCATAATAAAAGGTGTAATAAGTGTGACACATTTGTCACACCCATGACTCATTTTGCATGGATGTGACATCATGCACATGAGGCTCACAGTCGTGAGCCTCAACTAAGGTGGCTCACACCATCATGTACTCCTGTGAGAAATGTATTGTTGTCCCAAACCTTACTTTTTAGTATAAATACATTGCTTAACATATGAAATGTTTATTTTTTGTTTGGGTTTTTCATTTTGGGAGTGAAAGGTCTCGATTTTGAAGAAGAGAAGGGGGAAAGCTCCATTTCTTTAGAGACCCATAGAGGGCTAGTTTCTTGACATCGATTCAAAGGTGATATCGACGCCGAAAAACCCAATTAAGCATTTCTCTCATTATTTGTTGTTCTTTCTCTTAGGGATTGATTATATTATTCTATGTTTAATGTTTGGATGTTGTGTGAGAATGACTGAATGCTCTACTTTATTATTTTTCTGTAAGAACCCATTGTTAAAATCTTTAATATAATTCATAATTATTATGTTGAGATTCATTTGTGGCAACTAATGGTTTTTAATCATTAGGAATAACATGACCTAGGTTAAATGACTCGAGCTTGTGTGGTTGTTGTGTTGATTAATCTGTTTTTCTAAATTGTAATGCAGCTGTTCAATTAAATTTAGAGAGCTTGTTCTAGGTTGTTCGATAGTTAGGTTTAATTAACGAGCTCTTCTTAATCAAACATGACCTAAGGGAAAACTAAGATTAACATAGCTTATTGTTAACCTACGATTAATAGTTACTAAGAGAAGTAAAAGAATAACAATTCAACAAAGTTTGTTTAATTGAGTGTAGGCCAAAATAGAACCAATGACTGGGTCCCTAACGAATTCATCACTTTCATCATTTTTTGAATGTTTTCTTTAATTTATTTTTGTTATTTTAGTTTAGTTTTATTTTCTTATTTGAAATCATACAACACCACCCCCCCTTCCAAACCTAAACACTGATTCTTTTCATGACAAAATCTTTACAGACACTCTCTATGGGATTAACCTAGACTTACTACTACTATAGTTACAAATCTAGTTATTTTAAGTAGTGTTACGATGCGCTACGTCACATGGTAAGGAGGAGTAAGGTTATCTTTCTAACTTTGTATGTGGATGATATTTTACTCGCATCAAATGACTTGACCATACTGCATAAGGTTAAGCAAATTTTGGCCAAGCATTTTGACATGAAGGATCTTGATGAGGCATCTTTTATCCTAGGTATTTAGATTCACAAAGATAGATCTCAAAACTTGTTGGGTCTCACAAAGAGCATACATTAAGCAAGTGTTTTAAAGGTTTAATATGACTGATTGTAAATCTATTACAACATCTATGTTTTATGGTGAGAGATTATCTTAGGTACAATGTCCAAAGAATGATACAAAGAGAGAGACGATGAAGAATATCCTTTATTCTAGTATGGTTGGTAGCCTGATACATACCTAGTCCACTAAACTAAACATCACATTCGTTATTAGACTATTAACCAAATATCTTGCCAACCTGGGGATAGGCCACTTGATAGAGAACCATGGGCATGTGAAAGACAAAAAGAGAAGCATACATGGTGTGATCCGCCTCAAAGAAGCCTAGGATGTGACTTGCATGGACATGAGCTTGCAAAAGGAGGCTTAGGAGCTAAAATTGGATCAGATTTGAAGTCTAAATGTGTAAGGCAAGGGTTTGAACGAAATTCCCATATCAAAGGCCCAAATTCAAGTCTAATGTTCCTAAAGATCCATTACAAGATGTTGGAGGCCCAATGACAAAAGCTAGGGCCAAAGCAATGAAGCAAGCATTGAATTGTTTGATTTTAGACCTTCAAAAGATAGAACCCATGTTGTTGAGTCAGATTTCGTCTCATAAAGGTCCAAGAGGCATTGTCTTAGTCCTTGAAGCCCAACATGAATGTCCAAAGGTCCACATGAAGTCCAATTGGGAGAATTCACTTAAAATACCATGTCACAACCATGTGCCACTTAAAAATAAGGAGAAGGACGTGATCTATAAGGTTCAATATGTTTAGATCATGTTTTAATTAGTTTCCTTTTTGTTTTCCTTAAAAGAAGGTCATTTAGTCAACACTTTTATAAGTTTATATTGTTTCCTTTTAGGGATTGATTTATTTCCTTTTATTTAGTTTCTTCTTTAGGACATTAAGCTAGGAAGTTTTCATATAAATAGGTACCCTCTATGTACTTTAGAAGGGGATTTTCATTTAGAAATACTATTGATTATTATTGGGAGCATTTTTGCTTTCTTCGTATTCTTTAAGAATACTTGACTTATCGAAGGAGTGGTCTTCCTTTGTGGCATCCCGAGGTTAGAGTTTTAATAGACAAGTTCTCTTAGGGTTCTTTCCATTGACCAACATTCTTCTAACCTCTTTTCTCTTTGTGTTAAATTTCTATCTTTTCAATTTTGTTTCTTGTGCTTCCGTGTATGCTTAATTCTAGTCGTTCCCGGGCATAGTTCCATTTTGTTAAAGGTTCTTTAGGACAAGTTCCTATTGGGTCTCCCATCACCACTAGAATGGAGTTAAACAAGTTTTGAATTATTTGAAGAGAACCAAGTATTATATGTTGAGATTCAAGAAATTCAATAGCTTTGACCTAATAGGTTATATAGATTCATATTTTGCTATATGCCTAGATGATAGTAAGTCTATATTAAAGTACATTTTTATGTTAGCAGATGGTGTTGCATCATGGAAATGTATCAAATAGACATTATAACTTCCTCAACTGTGAATACAAAGTTTGTTCCATGCTATGAGATTGTTTCACAAATAGCTTGACTTAAGACCATGATTCCTAAGTTATTTGCAGTTGATTCAATTATTAGACCCATTCAGTTGTATTATGATAATTTTTCTGTTGTATTATTCAGTAATAACAATAAGAATATCATATGTTCTAAACATTTTGAGGTCAAATATTTAACCATAAAAGAACTAATATAGAAAGGTGACATTAAGGTGGAGCATTTGGGGACTATGTACATGCTTACTGATCCTCTAACTAAAGGACTTCGGCCAATTATTTTTTAGAGACATGTGTGTAGTATGAGTTTACTAAGGTCCTTAAACACTATTAGTTTGGGATCATTGTATTTGCTCTTGATGCATTTATACATATTTTATATATTATGATAGTATATTTATATATATATTGATGATCATCATTTTGTTCTCAGTCATACAATTTTTGTACATTGTCATAACATAGATGAAAGTCTCAAGATCTATGTTAATATTAAGAATTTTATAGGTCATTGGACATATATATATACATATTGACCTTTAGGAAACATATAGAAACATACATAAATCTATGGATTTGATAAGATGTAGGGGATATGAGTATTTAATCCCATAAGGGTTTTCCCTAGTGAGATTTAGCATTCATTAAGAATAAACAAATTTCTCCGATGTATATCATATTGGAGAAATTGAGACATCAAACGGACAAAAATATATTTCAGATCATACGGGTATCATTTTAGTTTTTCATACTCTATTTTTTCATTCATATTAGTGAAGTACTAGATATGCATAATTATATTGAATCTATGTCATATATGACAAATGCATTTCATATTTTCCAATATCGAAAGCCTTACAAGATCGAATGATGAACTTTCATTATCTTTGAATCAAATGTTTTAAATTTGGCCAACCTTTCATCACTTTTCTTAACTAGCTTTTACTATTTTTGGTTTTATTGCAAATTTTGTAGTTGATATTTGTCCAAGGGCTTATTAATTATGGACTTTTATAAAAAATAAGGTTAAGAAATCAAATTTGATTCAGATTAAAGATAATTTAAAAAATCCAATAAAGGATCCAGTTAAATGGGTTGAATTCTAGTCTAAAAAATGGGCCCTAATTAGTGTAGGTCGGTTATTTATTAGGCCTGTGATGGGCAGGCCTAAAAAGGTTACTATAAACAACTACTAAGGTCTCCTACTGCCTTTAAATAAGTTCGTAGATGTTCAGTTTCTCTAACCCGTTAAGAGGCCAATGCATTAAAAAGGCATAGAAATACGTTAACGATATAAGGATATACAAACTTTCATAAAGGTTTATCCAAAGTTTTAGCAGCTTGTCCATATGTTAAGGAGCTTGTTCAAACTATTCAGTAACTTGTTCATCATACAATGGATCGCAAACTAGGTATTTTTCACATTTTCTTCACTAATAAAAGTACATGGTTGATCTTGGACCTATACTTAAAGTTTTTTTTGTGACAAGCATAGTTGCTCCTAGTACAAAATTTTTACTTAAAGATAACTTTTCATTTCAAAAGTTTAGTAATCCCATTTATTGGGCGTATTGTGTTATCAGATATTTACAGTATTTGGGAGTAGGGTTCTAATGTCTGTGTTGCTATGACTTTGGCTAGATTTGATGATCTTGAATCCAAAGACTAAACTCGATGTTTCTTTTAATAGGAGAAGGTTACCCCTTAGATGATGGAAATATATCTTTGCCACCTAATTCTCTGATTGTTCCTGACAAAAGTTATAGTTGCCCATAAAGTTGATTTAATGTCACAAACTAATATGTATAATCGAAGATAGTAAGAAAAATTGAGATGATTGAGAGATGAAGGCTAAAATTACGGCATGCTTCATGTTTTGGTGAGTGTCAATTCAAGGAGAGTTCAGGTGTGATGATTGATGAAGAGTTTTTTGGTGTTGATGATAAAGAGAAGATAGTCAATGGTGCTAAGAATGAGGACTTTGGAGATGTCTTGATAGTTGAGGAGCAAAAGCAGTTTGATCTTGCACTTTGTATGGAGAATTCAGAGAGTCTTTGTAAGGGTAAGGAACTTGGAGTGGTTGAGTACAAGAAAATGTTTTAAGAGATCCCTATGAACATAGTGAATCTGATTATGTAACTAAACGGAAGAAAAGTTGGTTTTGTTGGAAGAGCAAGGTTACTTAGAACAATGGTGATGATTATGAAAGTACAAATATCTTCAAGTTCTCGAAGTTGGTACCACATAAATATATTAATAATCTAAAATCTCATCTGAATTGGTTGAGGAGAATGTTAAAACTGTTAAGGAAAAGATAGGTAGATAAGCGTAATTTTTCCCTTTTTTTATATAATCTAAAATGAATAAAAATAAATTACAAAGATAATAAAGGAGGAGATTGAAATTTTTATGTGGAAATCCTTTTAATATAAAATGAAAAATCATGGGACTGAAGGTTTGAACGATCTTCTAATATAATATAGCCAAATTACAATGATTTCTTTTCTAACTTAAATTATAAGCTAATTCAAATTCTCACTCTATTTAGGATGGATTATAATGTTTAAACAGTTCACCAATTTTATGGTAGATCACTCACATAATCAAGTTTGATAGACTTTCTCAAGTTTTTCACTTTCTAAGGTGGCTCTCTTTTTCTATCTTTGAGTGTAGATCTCACTTGTGTTGTGGATGCAAAAGACCTCTCTAAATACTCTTATATATATTGGATTTGATGCTCCTTTTGGAAACTTCTTAATTATATTCTCTAGAATATTCTAACGAATCAAGTTATTAAAAGATTTGATCACCATGCCACTTTAATATTAGCTAATCTTCATCGCATTGTAAACTTGATCTTAATGACTTTTTTATATTAGTAAAGCTTCATCAAAATCATTAATTATCAATAAAAGTTTAATCTTCCTTCTAATGTTTGACCAAAAGTTTGAAAAAGCCACTGTAATTATCTCTATTAATAATTAACTCTCTAACGTTTCCAAAATAGAACAATTTACTTTTTACTTAAAAAGAGTCACTTTAATTTGACATTATGCCCTATTATTTTCGAACATATAGCATGCTAGATAAGCTCATATGCCAACCTAGCATGTAGTGCAGTATATACTAATTAATTTTGATTTTTAAGAATTTACTTATTAATTATTTGAAAATTGAAAGAAAAAGCTTAATTCCATTTTCCTCTGATTTCCTCCAATTTACCTCAACACGTGAATCCCTAACATTCATCTAACAAATCCCTACCTCCTAAAACTTCATTATTCTTCCTCTTTCTTTGATTATTTCTTTATTCTTCTCCTTCCATCTTTGATAAATGCTTGTTTGCTTCACTCAATGCCTATAATACCCTTAACATAGGCTTCAGTAAATAGTTAGTTCACTCCTACTATCCTTTGTGACATCCTCAATCTTTTGATCAATACCATTGTTATTACCTCCAGCCTACCACTAACAATAATCCCATTGACCACCATGAAAACCAACCTTAAGCTTAACAACCTTATGCCCACCACCAACTTATATAATACCCTCTATGTTGCAAAGGCTCAAATATATCAACTTTTATAGTTATAGATCTCAAGAATCCACCACAATTACCTATAAATGACCTTATACAAAATTTGACTCCCATTTATTACTTCTCAATTCCTACATAATAATACCACTTCCAAAAATTGTCTCTCACTAGATCTCCTTCCATGCTACAATAACTTAAGTTTATTAATCTTTACAATTACTTGATCTCAATAACATGTGTTTCTCAAAAAACATGTAAAGCATACGCCCATTTGAGTGCTACATAACCAAGTTATGCTAAGCAAAGATCAACACAAGATTGTGATCATAAAGAGGAAAAACAAATCTAAGATCAAGAAGAGGAAGAAGAGACCATGAAGGATGTTTATAGAAAGCTCTAAAGTAATGATAAAGTGAGCAAAGAATGCCATACCCAAGAATCTAGTAAAGAAAATGAAGAAATCAATAAGCACTAAGTTGATTTTTAGGAGAAGAACAAATTTAAGTGTTTAGGAGCTAGGGATTTTTTTGGATGAAAGTTAGGGCTGTCAGGTGTTAGGGTAATTTGGGGGAAATTAAAGGGAAATGAGATTAAACTTTATTTTTTAATTTTAAATAATTAATAAGTACATTCTTAAAAAACAAAAAAAATGTATATGCACGTCAGCTGCTTGGCATCTGAACTTATTTGAAGTGTCACATGTTTCAAAATAACATGAGCATAATGTATAATTAATGGGGACATGACGGAGTGACTCAAATTAAAACAAATTGTTCCATTTCAGAAACTTTACGGTGTTAATTGGTACCAAAGATAACGATAAGGACCTTCGTAGACTTTTAATCAAACATTAGGAGAAAATTAAACCTTTTAGCTAAATTGTCTTATAGGGCCTCACCAATTATAGAGGAAACCTAACAAATATCCCCCTCTTTGACTTAATTAGGGTTCACCATACTGGCTCCTCGACAATAATCATAAAATTTCCTAATCAATATCACTTAGTTCATCATGTTCAACTAATTATCATCGATATGTACCTTCTTAAATTGTAGGAGTCTCTCTTCTATCATATTTCATATCCAATGGTAAAGAACATTAATATGCTTTGTTTAAGAGTGAAAGGTGGAGCTTTTGGTTAGGTGGATTGCATTTTGATTGTCACATTTCAATACATATTTTCTTATTTATGACCCAATTCATAGAGAAAATTTTTTCATCCATAACATCTCCTTTCATGCTTATGTAGTTATAATATATTGAGTATTAAGTGTCATATATTTTTTGAGTTTTTATTGCCATAAAATAACTCTCTTTAGAAAAGTAGTTAAATATCTTCATATTTACTTTTTCGAATCAACATCTCTATCCATATTTGCATTTGTGTATCCCTCTAATACATTTTTCCTTTACCAAGACATAAACACACTTCATTTGTACCTTAGGGATATCAAATTATTCATTTTACAACTGTCTAATGTTCTTTCTTGGGATTAGATAGCCCACAACATCAACAACATATGAAATGTTAGGCTTGGTGCACATTATAATGTACATAAGGCTACCAATTGCAGATGAATACGGTACCTTTCTCATTTCTTCCTTTCCTTTTTCATTTGTTGAACTTTGCTTCTTAGTCAAATTGAAATGTCGTGAAAGTGTAATGCTAAATAGATTTATTTTAAGCACAATAAAACTCTTAAGAACTTTATCAATGTATCATTCCTGAGATAGCCATAATAACTTCTTAGAATGATCTCTAGTTATTGTTATTATAAGAGTCATCTTTGCTAGCCTCAAATCTTTCATGGCAAATTATTTGTTCAAAATCTTCTTAAGTGCAACAATTTTCTTCTTATCATACCCAACAATCAATATATCATCAACATATAGTAGAACTATAATGAAGTCACCACTATGAAAGATTGAAACTTATTATACCATTGCCTTCTATTTGTTTCAAACTATAGAGGCTTTTTTTTTAGTTGACAAGTTAAATTTTTTTTCTCAAAATTGCAAATCCCTGAGGTTGCTCCATACATATCTCCTTTTCTAAGTCTATATGTAGAAATTTTATCTTGACATTAAGTTGTTCAATATTTAAATCTTGATTGAAGACTAAATTGAGAACCACACAAATAAATAACATCTTTACCACAAGTTGAAAGATCTCTTTAAAATTAACTCCTTTTTTTATTACCCCCTTTTGACAATGATTATAACCTTGTACTTTATTTATGGGTTATTCTCCTTAGGTTTTAGTTTTTACACCTATTTGTTCTTTAAGGCTTATCTGCGTTTGGCAGCTTTACTCGTTAATAAGTGTGATTCTCGTACAAGGATTGCATCTCCTCTTAAGTAAACTTTAACCATTCTTTCTAAACATTAACTATGGCTTTACTATAACTCTGAGGCTTACTTTTAGTGGTAAGTGTGAAATACTCATTTGGAGGACATCTAGTTGATAGTTGCCTATCTCCAGTTGATCTCTACAACTGGGGTTGTTCTATAAATTCTTAGTTAATAGACTTGATAGGTTCTATGTCATTTTTATTAGTTGATGAAGACTTGTTGGCCCCGGGTTTCAGTTCTTATTTCGCGACGACAAGGCACTAAAAATGGGGGACTTTTTAAAATAAAAGTATATATATATATAACTAACATCAAGAAAGGAATTAAATTCTTAGTAGGAGTAAAAAAAAGCAAATAAACAAACAAACAAATAGAATAAAAAAAATGTAAGGTTTGCCCCAAAAATGCACTAGAAAATGCACGGCTAAAGAAACAAAGAGTTACGATTGTGCATGTGCATGATCGTGACATTTTATAAACAGTAGCGGGTCATCGCGATCGTGCTTTCCCAAAACAAAGGGGTTATCGCGATCGTGCATGTGCACAATCGTGTAACCCTGCTACACACACCAATTTTAAATCATCATAACTTTCAATCTCGAAGTCCAAAAATTATAAAATTTATGTCATTAGAAAGCTAAGAGAAAGAGCTACAACTTTCATGAAGTAAATTTTGTCTAATTGTGCCTAGATCATTACAATTTATTCATTAAAGATTTAGAATACATTTTCATCCCCTTTTTCTTTATTGTCAATATACACCTTACACAATATCACAAGACCCGAATCCAACAATCATAGACTATACATATATGAATCCCAAATTAACCATTTGCTTAAAAATATTTATCTAAAAGCCATTAAATAACTAACAGTTTATTCCCAACGCAATTGACACTTAACAAAGAAGAAATTTCTGCACATATGCAAAAAAGAAGTTCTTCAACCCTTCTTTCATTCATTTCTCAGCAAGACAGGGTTTCATCTCTTAGATGTTACAAGGTTTATACATAACTTCAATTACATATTAAGAGTCAAAACAGTAGCATAATCTAAAAATACAACATGAATGCTCATGCTTGATATGCTTCCAAAGAACCAAAAATTTATGAACTAACTTAGTTACAAAAGATAGAAATTCTTGGAGTCAACCGAAGTTTTTGCAAGGTTCAATGTCGATCTGCTATTTCTACACCTAAGGAGTGGAAAGATAATGGGGTGAGCTGGGAAGCTTACTGGCTAATATGTTTATAGCCGACGATAACAAGCCATACACACTAAGCAAGTTATATTATCCACAATTTCTTAATTCTAAGAATTCACAAAGTCAAGAATATAGTATCACACAAATCAGATCATATGTTCATTTAATAATCAAACCATAACTCTCAATTATGCTCTATGTTCAAAAAATTAAGATGCGATGCACAAACATAAAGACTCGAGAGAACCTTATAAAACAGAATGGAAAAACTGAAGTTAACACCATGAACAGAATGAGTCAACTTTTTGGAGCTCATATGCCACAAGCGGGCAGCAGGGAGAAGGCTTTAAGTCAATGTGCACGTGACGAACAGAATGGTATCTCTCTTACCCATACAAGCAAATTTGCAATGCTTATATATTTCATATCATATTTATATTTTCATACTTCTTAAAGTTTTTCTATTTTTCATCAATACAAAATGCAGTATCTTTCAAAGTAAACATAATATCAAATTTACAGAACATTTTTCCCACTTTTGCAATGATTTAAGACAAACAATTTAGCATACATACAAGCAAATATTTTAGCTCATCATTACAATAACTATAATCATTCTACCCACCTATTTACTTGTAACTCCAAGATCAAGTTTGTCTTTCCTCTTGTTCTTGCCTTCGACTTTCTTAGTTTTCTTCAAACAAAAATATTTTCATTCAAACATCATATACGAATAGAACTTCCATAAAGCTCTATTATCTAAAAATGAGCTTAGACTTAATCTACTATTAGTTTATCTAAGCTAGAAGAACTAAGATCTAGTTAAAAGTTCATAAAAATCTGAGAAAAAGAATCTCGGTTTTCTTTTTTCTCTCTTAATTTTTAGCACATAACCTATTTTCTCTACTTCCTTTTTTTAATTAAAACAAGAAGAATAAATAAGGGTTACCTAAAAATTCAACTGAATATTCTTCTTCCCCTTCTATGCTTCGGTTTCTCCTTCTTTTCTTCTAGTTTCTTCTATGACTCTCTCTCTTTGTCTTTCTTACTATACATGACTCTCTTCTCTTCTTTTCTTATTAATTTAAGACAAACTTTTGTATTTCCAAGCTTACCCTTTCATATTTAATCTAATGCCTTCTAACCCCTTAACTTAATTCTAACTCTTCCTTTTAATCCATGCAACCACACATAATTAATTATATACCTAATTAAACTAAAATTCTAATTTATATTCATGCTTGCTAATTTTAAAAAATAAATTGTAAGAAAAATTTGGGATCCAACATAATAGATGATAAGTTTTGGTTTGGATGTTGGGTTTGAACTAATTAATTTGGAAATATTTGAGACTTATTACGACTATCCTAATATGTTTTGGACTAACTGTTTAAATCGTGAAAATATTCTTTTTAGACCAATGATTAATGTTACAATTAGATGAGATCTTTCCTTTGAATCGGAGTTTGGTAATCTTGACTTTTTTACTTTTAAATTCAGTTGATTTAATTTTTTTCGTCTTAATTTTAATTAATCAGTTATTTAATCAACCCCCATGTAATTTTATTGCTTGAAATTAAGAAACCAGTGTTTAGTTCTCTAGGGATTCGACTTGGTTTCACAAATACTACAAAAGTTTGGAGGATCATAATTATTTTTGGGGCTTCGACAACCCGACTAGTCTCTTGGAATCTCATTTTGTGTTTAATAAGAGATTTAATAAGCTCCTTTAATGGTATTGTTATTAAATCTTTGGCTTCTTATATGGATGGCACTTTAGCTTCCTACATCTTTAGAAGTGACCTAAGCAATTTTTCTCGCAATTTTAAAATTAGTACATGTCTTTCTAAGACCTTTTAGATTATTAATAATATCAATAAATTTAGTATACATACTATATATGCTTTCACTATGCTTCGTTTGAAACAATTCATACTGATGTGTGATTATACTTACTTTGCTCTCCTTTACTTGATTAGTTCCCTCTTTTGTAACTTTTAAATTATGCTAAACCAATTTATAGTAGTTCGGTAAATAACCCTTACCTATGTCCTCTTTTAAGAATTCCACTATAATTCTCTTTTCAAGGCAAAGAATAACCTTTATATAATCTTTCTCGATAAAGAGAAACTCTTTTTACAATCTTCTTCTAAGGTGAATAGGAACCTTATTCTCACTTAGGTCACTCCCAAGTATGATAATATAATGTCTAAGTAAATTTTTTAACTCAAAATTACTCGCTTTATAACTTTATAATTCTAAGAGGCGCATTCACACAAATATAAGACAATGATAGTCAAATAATTTAAAAACACCTAGAAATATGTGTAAAATACTCCCAAATGTTTCTTGATACTAAAACCAATAAAAAAACACCTTTTTATAGTGTTTTGGGATCCTTCCTAGCCCTTAGAGCCAAGAACTAGCTATTACAATGGCTATATGAGAGTATTGTTCGACTAGTATAGAACATTGGTTAACCAGACTAGTATAGCACATTGGTTGACTCATATGCACTAAAAGTACCAGATTCACTAATTGTTGGAATATTGGTCAACTAGTAGGCATATTAGTCAACCAATACATTAATTAATGTTACAAAAAGCTCACGGTTCATTAAATTTGACTACTTTAACTTATATTAATCGACCATTAATCCAAATAGGTTGACTAGTCATCCCCCAAAAACATGATTTGTAATAACTTTAAATCTCCAAACTCAGTTTTTTAATGCAATTATCATTTAATCACTTCTAAAAATGTTCTTTGAATTTTGTTTACAAGAAAAAGAGGTTTTTATATTAAAACCAAAGCCTCTTGATAAATGTAAACACTTATGCAATAAGGTGAAATGAAATGTTTATGTATAAGGAGCTTTTTAAATCATCAAATTAACAAAGTGAGATTACAATTAATATTACAAAATAAAGAAAGACCTTGATAAGCCTTTATCTTCTTTTGTTCTTGATTTGATCTTCATTTTGACATTTGCAAACTTCAACTTCTCTTTATTAACTTCATAGTTATCTTCTTGAGTTTATGACTTCATTTGGTTCTTACATTCTGATGATGACAAATCACTTGTGATATTAGAGAACAATAATAAAATTAATTACATAAATAACTATTAAGATAGTGATTAGCTCCCCCCTAAATTCATACTTAAAATATGATATCTAAAACATAATTCAATATTAAGGACAAATAAGATATTCAATATAAGAAAATCTTTACACGTAGATAATACAAATTTACTTAAGCATATCATATAATGTATAAGAAATATAAAAACATCAAAATAGTACTCTCTTTTAATTTCATCACTCCCCTAAAATATAATATCACCAATCTCCCCACTCCTTTTGAACCATAAAAAAGAAATCATTATATAAAAAGCAAAATATAAAGTGTTATGCTTGAAACTAACTTGGCAAAATTAATTAAAACGTATTTGATTAAGAATGACAAACTCTTGTTGTGAAAGTCTATTATAGAATATTTAAAGAGTCAAAATAATTGCTAAATTTTGAAGGACACATCCCCAATTATGTCTAATTTTTAAAAAATCCCTCAGTTCGATAATATGCCTAAGTTAAAAGATATAATTAAAGCAACAAGGACAAGTTTTAACAAAAGTAAAGGTTTGAAAAAAAATATAAGCATAATTTTAATTGATAATTTTCAAAGCCCCAAAACTTCAAAAATAATGAAAGAATAAAGTACTTAAATTTGAAATTCTAGACTGACAAATATGATTCAGTCACACTTAATTAACAACAAACTTGAATGAATTATGTAATTTATGGAAATGATTTCAAAGATATAAAAATTATTAAAAAATCCTAAATTTAGATGGCTTATCCAAACAAAGTATGAATTTTAAAGATCTTTAACAAAAAGAAAAAATTAAATACAATAATCAATATAATGAGGTAATGTATTTTTCAAAGAGACAAATGAGTTATCTAGGTTTTAGAGATGCTTAAATAAGAGACATTAGTCAACCATTACTCTATATTAATCGACCATCAGGGACATATAGTTGATCATTTATGCGACTAAACTTCTCACGAACTTATTGGAAGGAAAATTATCTTAGAAAAAGGTGACATTGATCGACCACTTAAATATATTAATTGACTAAGTATGTAGGTAGTCACCCTTACAAACTCATTAGAATGATAAAACTTCTTAGAAAGTAAGATATTAGGTGACCATTCAAAGGAAACTGGTGGACCAATGTGGTTGTTTAGGTAATTAGATAGGCTACTAGACCCTAAACAAACTTTTAGGAAAGCATAAAAATATAATTTTTTAGGTACATCGATAGGTCACTCTAGAATATTAATCAGCCAATGTGTTATGAAACATTAGAAAATAGCAATAAAACTTGATCAAAAGGTATTAAAACACATGGCTAATCAACTAAATATTAATAAAAATGAGTTAAACCACATAAGGGGCCTTATCATATAGAATGCCCTTATAACGAAATCTAATATAACCGTATTCAATAATTTAGAAAAATTATTACCTAATTAATATAAGGTTTAACTTAATATCCCCATCTTGTACAAAAAGCTTCAAGTCTAAGTGCAAAAGTCCACATAAATGCTCTTCTCTTTCTCTCTCTCTCTCTCTCTCTCTCTCTCTCTCTCTATATATATATATATATATAT